>CM055265.1:194505785-194608980 GCA_029237695.1 Conchocele bisecta | reverse complement strand
ATAACTCTAATTACATTTCATTACACTGCATTACATAAGAGTTATGACGTAGTAATCTTTCCAAATGTGCGTTTGAAGCGTTCTTTGTTTACTTTCTACTTTGTGTAGAGTGACCTAACAATTTTCCTAATACAAAAGTTATTAGGTAAGTTTATGGTAATAGTTTTGTGTCATATTGTATAATTGTCTCTCAATAACAATGTAGGGAAGTATGAACGTCAACGCCCTGGAAAACTTGGAAAAGTCGCGGGAATACTGGACGGAAGGCCTCGTCCAGTATTCCCGCGACTTTTCCAAGTTTATATCCCCGATAAATTCAACAAAATGCCATTCATTGCTTATAATTCCAGCATTTGAAATAAATTCATCAAGAAAATGTGTTTATTTTCCGTTTTCTTAAGAATTATTTTAACTGCGCCTCACGGTTACGGAAAGTAGTTCGGCGTGGGAGTTTACTGGGGTATACATTTTGGACAGAGACTTGCTACGGGCCAATCAAATGCTAGGGAATAGTGTAAATATTTTTGTGCTGTAATTATTGGTTTATGAGTAGGGTTTTTATTAGACTTTTTAGGGGGCCACAGGAAGGGTACAATAACCTAAAAGGCCCCGTGTCTCAAATACCCAATATGCGGCTAGATATTTACTCGTCCAGGGCCGGCAGGGATGGTGGAGCATACGGCAGCCATGGGGATTTACGCAAATTAATATATAATTGAGCGTCTAATTCCCGCCTCATGAAATTAAGTTCCTGTCTAATTCCCACAGGATGACACAAGCGTCATCATACCGAGCGGATAGGATGATTGACTTGCCTATGTCTAAGGCCACCACCCATGACTTTCATGGCTGTTTATTCCCGCCTCTGTGGACAACGTTGCTTTCTAATTCCACCGTATTTATCAGGTAACTCGCTATACAATGACCGAATACACACTTAAAGCTAACAAGTTGACTAGCTAAGCGCTCGCTATGAATTAATTTATTAAAAATTCAATATATCAACTATAGCTATTACATAAAAGCTAAGCTAGCACTGGGGCACTAGTTCCTTTTCAATAGTATATTACAATAACGGATGCATACGGGGTTCGGAAACACACAACAAATCGCCAAACATGCAATCGGGTTATCGAATGGAGAGGATGAATCGCCGGGAAAAAGGAATGAATCGGCGGGAAAACATATAGATTTCGTTCATCACCACTGCCATTGTTGATTGTTAAGGCCAAAAGAAATAAATTGTTTGTTCCGCTAACACTTGGAAAAAAAATAGGGTAGGTAGGTAGGCGAAACTTTTTTTTTCTCGAATTTTTTTTTTTTTCCATTCACGACACACTTTTTGTACTGGATATGTTAACCCTTACTACGCTGAATTAAATGTTTTCGTCTGCTGGAAATGTTTTATTTTCAATATTTCTCGGCAAAAACTTGGTTTTGACAGCACATGAGAATCGTCTCCAATGGAGACGATTCTCATGTGCTGTCAAAACCAGTTTTTTGTTAAGAATTAAAGCAAAAATGAAAAACAGCAGACGGCAATTTCCGTCAACAGCGTAGGAAGGGTTAACCCACGATGGGTTAGTTAAAATATACTGTTTATATCAAAAAAATTACCGATATGACGAAAAAAAGTGTAGGGTCGGCGGGACAAAATAGGGTCGGTCGGGTTAGTTAGTGGAAACAAACAATGTTTTTTTTTACGCCTAAGTATGAAGTTAATCGGGTGAAAATTGGAGATTGGAGCAATGAAAAGCTGACGGACCGACAGACAGACAGACATTTGCAATTATAATACCCATTCAATAGTGTCCACGGAGAATATTAAGTTAATATCAAACTCGTTGTGGTAAAACATGAAATTAATAGAAAAGCTTATACATGATTTTACTTGAGTTGCATCCATTAATTGGCTGAAATGATGTAAACATCCTTACAAACATACAAGATACAGTACTACTGTTTTAGTATCACTACTGTGTAAACAACATAGAGTCGATGGCGCACCATCGTAATATACCCAAGGTGTATGATCACGTGGTACTAACAATAACAACAAGTACCGATTCAAAGTACGTATTATTTTATAGTTTCCTTATTATGTAACGGGTTTTGATGTAATATGGCACAGCGCATCAAACGCGTCTTGTTAAGCTGCATTTGGTGGTCTCCTTATTTTCGCCCAAACTTCTGTCGTTTTTGCGAAGAATCGATTTCCGTGTCTCCGACACGGAAATCGATTCTTCGCAAAAACGACATAAGTCTGTGCCAAACTCCCTAGACCACCAAATGCAGCTCATGAAGAAGCGTTTGCTGCGCCATAATTCATCAAAATCCGTTGCATATTAAGGAAAATATCAAATAATACTAACTTTGGAGTGGGCGACGTTGTTGTTGTTGTTGTAACCACGTGATCATGTACATTGATACCCACTTTTCCAAATATCTAAGTCAGAAAGGGAAATAAAGTGGTACCTCTCCAAAGCGGACACCCTGGGAGGTCCCCAGCCCTGGGAGGTCGCCAGGGTGTCCGCTTTGGAGACGTTTCACTGTAAATCAGACATGTTAGCGCTTCATGACACATTCTATTGTTTTGAAATCATGAAATGTCATTGTAATCAGAGAGACATAACAGCGAAACACATCTAAGTTAAACATTCATATTTTCCCGACCGTCCGGTTTCAAGGTGTATGATCAAAAACGACATAAGTCTGCATTTGTTGGTCTCTGTATTTTCGCCCAAACTTCTGTCGTTTTTGCGAAGAATCGATTTCCGTGTCTCCGACACGGAAATCGATTCTTCGCAAAAACGACATAAGTCCGTGCCAATCTCCCTGGACCACCAAATGCAGCTCATGAAGACGCGTTTGCTGCGCCATATTTCATCAAAATCCGTTACATATTAAGGAAAATATCAAATAATACTTACTTTGGAGTGGGCGACGTTGTTGTTATTGTAACCACGTGATCATGCACTTTGGGTTTAGAGGGGTTCCACTGTATAATCCACGACCAGGTGGTCGAATAAAAAATAAAACCGAATGCCGGTTACTTTAGACTTCTAAACGTCATAATTTAAGCAAGCCACATACCACATATGAAGTATCCAGCTATAACGGTTTACAGTTTTAATTTTTGCAAGACACAAGGTGCATGATCACGTGGTTACAACAACAACAACGTCGCCCACTCCAAAGTAAGTATTATTTGATATTTTCCTTAATATGTAACGGATTCTGATGAAATATGGCGCAGCAAACGCGTCTTCATGAGCTGCATTTGGTGGTCTAGGGAGTTTGGCACAGACTTATGTCGTTTTTGCGAAGAATCGATTTCCGTGTCGGAGACACGGAAATTGATTCTTCGCAAAAACGACAGAAGTTTGGGCGAAAATACAGAGACCACCAAATGCAGCTTAACAAGATGCGTCTGATGAGCCATATGTCATCAAAATCCGATACGTAATAAGGACACTATAAAAGAATAAGTACTTTGAATCGGTACTTGTTGTTGTTAGTACCACGTGAGCATACACCTTGAGACAGCCACATGTCAAATATCAAGTATTCAGCTATTGCGGTTTAAAAGTGTTACTAATTACAAGAAACGTGACACATTGAAAACCGTGAAGAAAACAATATACTCATTTTTGTTCAAAAAGTGGGTATAATGTCATATTTCTCCAATATACAGTAAACCCTCGCTAAACCGGACACCCTGGGAGGCTCCAGGGTATCCGGTTTAGCGAGGTTTCACAGTAAATCAGGCATTTGATTATTCCGAGACATAGGTGTGTGCTATGCGATCACGAACAGGCATTATCACCGGAGATAAATGACCAAGCAACCTATCAACATTATGATCACAGATGTTTCTTGTTGTCCGGTTTAGAGTGGTTCCAACTGTTATGTGTTGTTCACACAGTGGGGCCAACCTGACAGTAGGTGTAGCAAGTCATGTCAAGTTAAAAAACGTGTTTGTATAAAAATGTGGCTGTGACTGAAGAAATGGGGCTTTTGACATGTACGAATACTTAACCATTTGAACCTGAAAACCCGATATAGCGGTTTATGCAAACAGTGCAGATCCGGATGAGCCGGCTCGTAACGAGCCGTCTCATCCGGATCTGCACTTTTTTAAAGTAATTTTCATATTGTTGAGAACAAAAAACACCCCATTTCATAAATGGACTAGTCTGAAAACCATTTTGTGACGGATGGATTGATTGCCAAATTAACATTATCAAAATTCATTCGAGTTACTTAGGAGTGAAAGGGTTAAAATCCTGATATTCTCATGCACACCGAAAGCCCGATATGGATAAAAAAAACTGTAAGACACAACCAATAAATGTGGATGTAGAAATGTGGCTTATGGAATGTGTGTCTATTGTAGCTACTGATCAAATAGCACATGACTGTAGCCTGATGGCGATCTACATTGCTTGTTAGAAGCATGACGGGTGTTTCATTGATGAAATGGCGAACGGTGCAGATCCTGATCAGACTGTGCGGATGCACAGGCTGATCTGGATCTACACTGGTCGCAAAAACCGATAAGCCCCATTTCTCCAGTCACAGACACAACTGTGTTTCACTGACTGAATGGTGAACAGTGCAGGCCCTGATCAGACTGTGCAGTCTCATATGGGGCTACACTGGTCGCATACACCATATGCCCATTTTTTCCAGTCACAGCCACAAATACAAAAGTATATTGTCCCTTTGTGTATATTGTCCCAAGGTGAATGATCACGTGGTTACAAAAACAGCAAAAATGGCTGAAAGTGTTAAAAGCGAGCCCACTCCAAAGTAAGTATTATTTGATATTTTCCTTAATAGCAAACGGATTTTGATGAAATATGGCGCAGCAAACGCGTCTTCATGACCATTTGGTGGTCCTGTGAGTGCGGCACATATGTATGTCGTTTTTTGCGAAGAATCGATTGCCGTGTCAGTAGACACGGAAATCGATTCTTCGCAAAAACGACAGAAGTTTGAGCCGAAGTACCGAGACCACCAAGGGCAGCTTAACAAGACGCATTTGATGCGCCATATTTTATCAAAATCAGTTACTATATATAAGGACAAAATAAAAGAATACGTACTTTGAATCGGAGGGTTTCAGTACGTGGTGTTGTTGTAAACACATGATCATACACCTTGTGCGTTGTATGATTGTAATGATAATAAACAATTAGGAGAAAAGTCTGTTTGCTAAAGATGAAATACATTTATTACACTCTTGCAAATTATTTGCACGGGTTTCGCTGTAAGAGAAAACCCGTAATCAACGGCCTTACAAATAATACACCGTGAAGACAAACACCCGTAATTTCGCGCCTATTTTCTTGGAAACCACGAGCTACCATGCAGATTGTTTAACTTTCACTACAGTCAAAATAAAGTTATTTGAAAATTTGGAAAGGGTCTCGACTAATCTAGAATGTTAATGTGATTGAACACATTTCAAACATGCACTCAAATGTATCTGGCTCATAGAAACAGCTGCGTAATTTGGATTTCAAAAAGTTTACATGACGTCAAATTTTACGTCACACAACGTAACGTCAAAACACGGCATTGCATAACTATTCATTCGCACATCATAATTCATTGATTATAATCTCAAATATAGACATATATAGTGCATATATAACCGCCGTGGAAGTGTAATAAATTGGATATTCCACATGTCTGTACATGTTTGTTTGAATAGCGGAAATAATTCACTCGTGTCCGTCGGCGTCCGTGCAAGGAACTCGTTCGCTACGCTCACTCGTTGCTTACGCGGAAGCCGACGCACACTCGTGTATTATTTCCCGCTATTCAAAATGTACGATGGAATATTCTCAGTTGGATGGACATGCATAGTTAAACAAACGTGAATAATAAACACAATGTGTAACAATACATTATCCACATAATACAAGAACACAATGAAGTTATTAGAGTATACATATACAGGCCAAGTGGGCGTCCATTTAATCTAGAAGACATCAGTTTGGTCAGACCATTCGTTGCATTAGTAACATTTTAAGTCTAAGTGTGCATCCCTTTATAGCTATCGACACTCCCAGCCGACGGTCAGGGCCCAGTTGCTCAAAGCCTATGTTAGCTTAACAGACTGTTAAATCCTTAATAAGGTTAAGGATTTAACAGTCAGTTACAATGTAAGCTAACAGAGGTTTTGTGCAACCGGGCCCTGATTTTCAGTATCAGAACTAACAACCGCTTGGGCATACATTAAGGTGATTAATGTTCGTCTCCAAGCAGCCTAGAAACGAAGCTTTGGAAGATTGTGGACAATTTGACAGATACAAATAAAAACAACATGAACCTTACATTTTTCTGAATAATAAAGAAATTCCGCCAGCTATTTCATTTTGCGGCAGAAAGAGTTCTTTGTGGGATTTTAACACTAGGTAAAACATAGATTTTTAAAAATGATTTTATTAATATGTGCGGATCGATTTTCCGAATTCTAGCCTTTGTTTGCTTGGTTAGATTATTTCTAAGATATCGAAGTTAAATTGCGTATTGTGTATCACTTGACACTAGATAGCCACTCTCCTACTCCATTTCAGCGCATGCAAAAGCTCCATAGGGAAATCGTGTGCTATTTTTTGTTTTCTTAATAAAATCAATATTTGACGGAATTTCATCAAATTTTATTTTATTCTTTTTCTCATGAGGGTAATATTTTTATTATTTAAAACATATACATATATACATGTATGTCGTTTCGGCTAATTCTGCGCATCGGCTAATGCGCAATTCACGTCAAATTTACCATAGCGTATTTCATAATAAAATATGTGGAATGTGCAATAAACAAGATGATTAATTGCTACACTATGGCAGAATTTTTTTTTTTATCACATTCCGATAGTTTGGTAAAAGGGTATTCAGAATATATTCAAAATGTGTATATTTCACTAACATTGCAAAGTATAATTATCTAGTAAAGTATACTTTGAGGGAGACATTTTCAATTTAAGGATCAATTTATTAATGTTTATTATACTGAATGTATTACATTATCACAGCCATTTTGGCTGTGATAATGAAATACATTCAGTATAATAATTCTGCATACTTTTAATCTTCAAATATATGCAGTGGTTGGTTCTATATGAAATAATGCATTTCTGGAAAAAATAAATGATTACTCCCTCAAAGTATACTTTGCTAGATTGTTTACAAGTTACAAGGCACATTTCATGCCAAGTCCCATGTACTCCGTGCATTTTTCGGTCGTTTTCTTATTCTTATAAAAATCATGTCTAAACATACTGTGACAGTGTCAATATTTGTGCTCCAAAATGCGCCAGAACGCAGGAAATGCGATGTAGATTTCAAAACAAATCAGGCGGGGAATGCCCCCGGACCCCCCTAGCGCTATCCCGAGCTCTGCTCAGTCGACTATTTTGCAATACTTGACTATATTATCGAACGAGCATAGCTCGTTCGATAATATAGTCAAGTATTGCAAAATAGTTACGCCCCCCCTCCCCCCCCTAACCCGATATTCCTGGATCCGCGCCTGACGGTAACGACATAGTTAGTCCCATGGCACCCAATTTATACAGGGTATGGTATCACATGGTATATTGTTTACACTGGATTAATGGCAGCGCTCATGGGGTCTCAGGTAAATCTTGTTTTTCATCAGCGGTTTCTTCCTGCCAGCCGTTAACACTACGAGTCCATCAATACGAAATTTAACAGCATTACTTACGTAGTTAGTCTGAACATTCTGCAGAGAAATTTGAATCGGACCGAATCGAACGTTGTTTAAACTTGGTCCGATTCAATTGTCGTAGTGTTAACATGGGACATGGTCATAATTTAACAGGAAGAAACCGCTGTCGTATTGATGAAACATAAGATTTACCTGAGATCTCATCGGTGCCGCACTTAATCCAGTGTAAACAATATACAACGTGATAATAATAATAATAATAATATACATTATTTTCAGAGGGTTACACATTTAGTACAAAAGTAATCTTCCATGAGGCCCTCATTCTCATCCCATGTACTACATCGTTGGATAAGACATGTAACCTAAATCCTTGGTTGGATATATGTGATGACACAAGCTATGTAAATTTGTACCGAACAACAGGCCCGTGCGCATAGGGGTTGCGACGGGTGCGTACGCACCCCTTAACCCGTTCAACACCACAGGTCTGTATAGTGATATTGGCAAAAAGTGTAGATCCAGATGAGCCGGCTCGTGACGATCCGTCTCATCAGGATCTGCACTTTTTGCAAGTAATTTTCATAATTTTGAGAACAAAAAAAACACCCCATGTTCATATAAATGGACTGGTCTGAAAATCATTTTGTAATGATTGCATTGGTTGCAAAATTAACATATAAAAATCCAGTCCAGTTACTTAGGGGTGAAAGGGTCAATGAGTTAAATTATTTGCACGGTTTCGCTGTGAGAGAAAACCGTAATCAACTGCTTACAAATAATACACCGTGAAGAGAACACCCGTAATTGCTCGCCTGTTTTCTTGGAAACCACGAGCTACCATGCAAAATGTTTAATGTTTATTACAGTCAAAATAAAGTTATTTGAAAATTTGGAAAGGGTCTCGACTAATCTGGAATGTTAATGTGATTGAACAAATTCCAAACATGCACTCAAATATATCTGCTTCATAGAAACAGCTGCATAAGTTTGATTTCAAAAAGTTTACATGACGTCACCTTTGACGTCACACAACGTAACGTCAAAACGCGGGAAACACGTCCTTGTATAACTATTCATGCGCACATCACAATTCATTGATTATAATCTCAAAAATAGACTAAATGTGCATATGTATCCACTGTGGACGTGTACTAAATAGGATATTCCATCGTACATGTTTGAATAGCGGAAATAATACACTCGTGTCCGTCGGTGCCCGTGCAAGGAACTCGTTCGCTACGCTCACTCGTTGCTTAAGCGGAAGGCAACGCACACTCGTGTATTATTTCCCGCTATTCAAAATGTACGATGGAATATCCTCTATATACTTTTCGTCAACTTTTGAGGTCATTTGCATCCTCTTGGCTACACAATCACATCGTGTGTCTCATATGTGGCTGTGACTGGAGAAATGGGGCTTATCGGTTTTGCGACCAGTGTAGATCCAGATCAGCCTGTGCATTCGCAGTCTGATGAGGATCTGCACTGTTCGCCATTCCATCAATGAAACACCCAGTGTGAACAGGCAATATACATGTAGATCATTTTCAGGCTACAGGAGTGTGCTATTTGATCAGGATCTGCACTGGTCACAAATCCCATAAGCCCCATTTCTCATATCACTGACACATATACAGTATGGTGTCTAGCATCGCTTTTGTGTTTGTATTTATTCATTCCTGGGGTCCGTTTCACTAAACTTCGTACGACTAAAATGTTCATAATGGCAAATTTAGCATCATCTGGCAATTTCAATTGATGGATTTACATTTATTGAGCATAGGCTGCATATGCAGCCTATGCTCAATAAATGTAAATCCAATAATTGTTTACAAGAAAACATTGATAATGTGAAATTTACAGACTATCATATTTTTGCACTTACGAACATTTTAATTTAGTGGTGCGAAGTTTTGTGAAACGGCCCCCAGACTATCATCAAACTGCTAGAATGGATATACCGTTGGCTTTATCGTCCAACGATATCGCAAACAGCTGCGTCTTCACTCTGGGATGCCGTTGTCGGAATTCAACTCCGGCGCAATTGTCACCGTCGTCACGCCTACAGCTCATCCTCTGACGCATCTGACCCACTCACAGACGGTAGGACGAAAGGCTGATGTTATCAATATGAATAGTCACACTGCCGTCCGGCTGTAACACGTTAACGTCATCGTCAGTAGATGGCGCTTTCTGAATGGTTCCGTTCATCGTGGGCTCCTGGATACCTCGTGTGTCTCTCTCAGCCACGACAAGCGGTCCCGTGTTCAGCCGGATAGTCGCCACATACGGGGTCGGTTCTGTTGGTTAGAAAACAGTAACTTGTTTCACTACATATAAATACATTTAATAGGTGATATAACCAGGTTCTGTTTTTCACGATGCGCTTAATATGTTTTTGTTATTTATACGCTGAATACAACCACATTAACAGTAATCCGACCATTATGTGCCGTTGTTTTGCGAATTTCATATTCCGGATAAACATTTGTTTCCAGCCGTCACTATATGTCTAATTATCATTTGATTGTGCTGACACGAGTTATTTTCCTTTCCGGTCACGTAGTACTGTGGAAATGTGGTGTGATCACGTGTAATAGTATACCACGTGTATACGCCATTCTCTGCTATTTTCATTTTATATGGGTGTTACACAACCTACTTTTCATACATGTAGGTTGCAACCTCTGCACTGGATCTAATATAAACTAAATACAAGTAAAGGAATTGGGAAGTACTCGGATTGTTCGATAGAGTGTCTCATAAGTCAACTATGACTGGCCCTTTCAATTAGGGTGACACTATAATAAACACACTTTTTTACAATTTAACTTTCTCTTAAGAAAAATAAATCAAGCCTCTGACCACCCTATGTTTATGAAATGTTCACATGTTCCAACACCAAATAACCATAACGTTACAGTAATTCTTATATATCTTACAATTGAGCATGAAAAGGAAGTAAAATACCTTATACAGTGGAACCTCTCTAAACCGGACATCCGAGGGGGTCCGGTTTAGAGAGGTTCTACTGTAATTAAGCACCCCGGGAACGATGTTTGTCATTTTCAGCCATGAACAGACACGACAATGAAATAAAATACAGTGAAACCCATATGAATTAAACACAATGGGGTCCTCAGGGAGTCCGGTTCAGAGAGGTTGCGCTGCAGTAACCTGTTTCTCGGCAAATGAGTACAGTGTCTGTGGCACAAACACATCTGCATTATTGTTACCGATTACTTTTTGAATACCCCTGGCGCATAGTATGGCTTCATTTAGGGATTTAACCCTTTGAACCCGAAAGCGGTTTGTGCAAACAGTGCAGATCCAGATGAGCCGGCTCGTAACGAGCCGTCTCATCAGGAACTGCACTGTTTGAAAGTAATTTTCATATTTCTTAGAACAAAAACACCCCGTTTTCATAAATGGACGATTCTGAAAATCATTTTGTGACCATTGGATTGGTCGGAACATTAGCATATCACAGTCCATTCCAGTTCCTTAGGGTTGAAAGGGTTAACCCTTTCAACCCGAAAACCCATACATCAAATATTTGCAAACACTAGATCCAGATTTATCAGGTAACCTGCCCTGTATTGGCCGAATACGTACTGACTGATAACATATTGTTGTATCAGGCATTGACCTGATACAAACATCCGGGTTACAATGAAGTGAATATTGACGTTACATTGGTCGGATGACGTCACGTGACGTTACCGAATGACGTGAGTGTAATGACGCAACGTATACAAGTCCGCGTTCTATCCATAGATAACGACGTCATCTTTGGTCTTTTTCGAGCATAAAACGTTACCTGATACATAGAATACCAGGCTACTGTCTTTCGATATCAAGTTTATCAGGCTCGGCTCGGAAACGGTAGGAATTCCTCGGCAAGCCTCGGAATTCCTACGCGTTTCCTAGCCTTGCCTGATAAACTTGATATCGAAAGACAGTAGCCTGGTAATCTCTATGAGCCGGCTTGTAACACGAACATAATTAAAAGGCACATGCCCAATTAGTAGGCACAAAGTTTTCTTTATATCAGACATCATCTGAGAAATTTCTGGCAAATTAACATTAATTTACCATTACACCACGTATTGATTGGCATTATTATACATTTTATATCAGACGTAAATTTATACACTGATATCAGGGGCGATAACCGTGTTTCCTTAAAATGTTAACGGACATTACTATTTATTCTCTGTATTTATTTGTTGATGTGCAATGATCATACTTTATAATCTCTCGAGAATATTATTTGTTCAATTTAATTAGTATAAATGATTAAAAAATGTCTTGCCTCATTTGCATATGAAAATAGCCCGATACCACCGCGAGTCACTAACAGAAATAAATATTACTAACTGATTATATCTGTATAGCGGGCACTCGTATTTTTTATAACACGGTGGAATAGTGACACAATTATACACTTATTTAATTCCTATAAAACTGTAGATCCAGAGGAGACGGCTCGTAACGAGTCGTTTCACCAGGATCTGCAGTATTTGTCACTATTATTCACATGTAAAACATCCACATTTTGTCATTAATGAAATAGTCAAAAGATAACTATTTATGAACAAGCCAATCTAGGATTGAAAGGGCTAAAGTGACATGTTGAAATAAGATACCAAGGCCTATAAATACATTAAACATACCTAAAAGTATCAATAAGTGAAAAAAAAGTAAGTTAAACAATTTGTTTACTCCATTATTGTGTTCTAACAGGGAGTAAACATTTTTTTCAACTTATTTGTTCTCACTTCGATGGTCTAGTAACATAAGGTCGTAACTGCTATGCTAAAGCAAGCATAGCAGTTACGACCTTATGTTACTAGACCATCAAACTGTCTTATTGATACGTTTAGGTATATTTAATGTATTTATAGACATTGGTCCGTTACTTCAACCTGTGGTTAAAGTGGCCATGTCTCTGATGATGCCTCAGATACAATATATGCGGGTTTTCGCTTCATGAAATGTAAATAACATACTTATACAAATAAATAATTCCATAATTTTATTTCACGAGTAACGAACCAATGTGGTACTTTACTATTTTGTTGTGAAATGATTATGCTATAATGCCAAATTCAGAAAGAAGTTCCCAATTGTGCAATAAATTTAAATAAAATAAATGAGTCACCATCGTTTGGTAAAACATGTTTAATGCTGAAAAATCGCGTTATTTTTCAATATCATAAACCTGATTTTGCCATTACCCGACATTTTCCAGGCGACTTGGCACCGTTGGGTTTACACATAGGATAGAAATCTACAGTTAATTTGTTTTCCAAATCTGTTTCAATACATTCTATGCGTATCGGAGACGTATTGCCCTTTAACCCTTTCAACAGCACAGGCCTGTGTAGTGGTATTGGCAAAAAGTGTAGATCCAGATGAGCCGGCTCGTGACTAGCCGTCTTATCAGGATCTGCACTTTTTGCAAGTAATTTTCATATTTTTAAGAACGAAAACACCCCCTTTTCATAAATGGACTGGTTTGAAAACCAGTTTGTGACAGTTGAATTGGTTGCATAATTAACATATCAAAATCCATTCCAGTTAATTAGGGGTGAAAAGGTTAATACTCAACATTACACGCACCTGTGTCTGTTTTCTCAATGTACGCCGGGTTTATGGATGTCGTAATGCGTCGGGGAACCGTGCCGTACGGCAGCGGCGCTGGTTGACGGTCGGGCGCCGCCGCCGGCACGTAGATTAACTTATTACGCGGAGTTAGGGAGGCGGTCTTCCTTGATCTGGGCGTACTAACGACCGACGATCGCGCGGGTACATGGGAGCTGGGCAGTGTGATATAGGTATTGCCCCGGGGATGGACGCCGCCCTGCACTAAGGTCCCGTTATATTTCTTGCCAACCAACTCTTGTTCAATGTATTTGTCCAGGACGTTTTCGCCCTTATAGTTGTACAGGGCGGAGTTACTCCCCGCGTTGTTTTCCATGGTAAATTTGAACTTATTCTGCTTGGGACGTCTGTTCCTAGAATAGAATTGACGATGCATGTAAAGTAGTTGCGAACAGTAACTCTTGTAATCTAAGTCCGTACCGTCCGTAGCCGGACAGTACGGGAGTAGATTGCAAGAGTTACTGTTCGCAACTACATGCAAGTCTGACAGTCACTGGAGACATTGGGCTTATGATGGATCGCAGCTAGTTATTCCATTTGCAAATCTATTTATAGAGATCCGGTCCTAAGCTGTATTTCAGCGTTTATTTCTTAATGAAAAACACAAAAATTGAGTTTTTGCGAACAGAGTAGACCCAGATCAGATATTATGAGTCTACACTGTTTGCAAGAAAATCAATAAATGTGGAAATATGAATCTGGCAAATAATGCAGCCCGGGATCAGATTGCGCAGATACATGTATATAGGATGACCTGTAGCAACACTATATCACTATATTGACTCCTTTGCACAACAAATCATGCTACATTCCCTATTTTTAAAAGCAATAAGGCCCTAAACTACACAATTTGGAGCGGATTTCTATAAATAAATTCAACGGGAGATAACTAACTACGATCGATCCCTCTTTGTCTTGTCAACAGCTAGACCCAGATAAGTCTGTACAGTGGAACATGTCTAAACAGGACACAAAGAAAACACCTGTGATTTTATTTTTGATGATTTTCTTGGTCATTTATCTCAGGTGGTAATGTCTGTCCTTGATTAGGGATATTTCGCCTCGTCGCTCCGTCGCTCCGTCGCTCCGTCGCCACGAAGTTTATCGCTCCTTCGCGGCGACGGAGCGATAATTATCGCTCCTTCGCGGCGAAGGAGCGACGAGACGAAGTTTAGTGTCCTTAAACTTCGCTTCGTCGCTTCGTCGCCCCGTCGCCCGTCGCTCCGTCGCTTCGTCGCCCCGTCGCTCCGTCGCCACGACGGAGCGATAATTATCGCTTCATCGCGGCGACGGAGCGATAAACTTCGTGGCGACTGAGCGATAAACTTCGTGGCGACGGAGCGACGGAGCGAAGTTTAAGGACACTAAACTTCGCCTCGTCGCTCCTTCGCCGCGACGGAGCGATAAACTTCGTGGCGACGAAGCGACGGAGCGATAATTATCGCTCCTTCGCGGCGACGGAGGACGAAGGAGCGACGAGACGAAGTTTAGTATCCTTAAACTTCGCTCCGTCGCTCCGTCGCCACGAAGTTTATCGCTCCGTCGCCACGAAGTTTATCGCTCCGTCGTCGCGAAGAAGCGATAATTATCGCTCCGTCGTGGCGACGAAGCGACGGAGCGACGAAGCGACGGAGTGACGGGGCGACGAAGCGACGAAGCGACGAAGCGACGAAGCGAAGTTTAAGGATACTAAACTTCGTCTCGTCGCCCCTTCGCCGCGAAGGAGCGATAATTATCGCTCCGTTGCCGCGAAGGAGCGATAAACTTCGTGGCGACGGAACGACGAGGCGAAATGTCCATAATCAGCCACCATACATAGCACATAACTATGGAATAGAATGAAATGCATGATTTGCAGTGGAACCTCTCTAAGCCGGACACCCTGGGGCCTCCCAGGGTGTCCGGTTTAGAGAGGTTTCACTGTATATAATAATCATGATCACAGGTGTATATCGCAGCATGGATATTTACATTTTTCCAATATCCATAATTGTGGCTGATACCGGAGATATGGGGCTTATGGGAATTACGACGACCAGTGTAACTCCTGGTCCAATAACACACTCCTGTGGCATGATAATGATCTAAATTGATTGTTAGAAGAATGCCGAGTGTTGCATTGATGGAATTGCGAACAGTGCAGTTCCTGATCAGACTGTGCGGATACACCGACTGATCTGGATCTACACTGGTCGCACAGCCCGTAAGCCTCATTTTCCCAGTCACATGCCCAAATAGCATATGCCCCATATCTCTAGTTGTGGGCCGTAACTCCTCTGCAAGCCTCCCATAACGTCCGTAAGACACAGACGGTAAGGGGGTCTTGCAGAGTAATGTCCGCAACTAGATAAATGGGGCATATGTCATTCGTAGCTGTGACTGGTGAAATGGGGCTTACGGGTTGTGCGACCAGTGTAGATCCAGATCAGCCTGTGCATCCGCACAGTCTGATCAGGATCTTCACTGTTCGCCATTCCATCGAATTTTCCAGACACTGCCGAATTTACCTCCATGAGATCCACAAGACGAACGGTGTACACCCGAGCCATTTCATCAATGAAACACCAATCATGCTTCCAACAAGCAAGATAGATCTTTATCAGTAAAGGCCCGTGTGGTATTTGATCAGGATCTACACTGGTCAAAAATCCAATAAACCCCAATTCCCACAGACACCTCAATATTTACCTTCATACGATCCAGAGAACAAACACAGGTGGCAGACTCGGACCTAGGACTCAATATTTGGCTCATTTGGAAAATGTTACCACAACCACCCATGGCCATACACTATACCTTACAGCCGCTTCCAAGGTAGACAAGAGTTTGTGAAAATGCCCTAGACAGGCTTAATTTCGGATTCTGCTGATTTACGTCTCTGGCAATAGATTAATGCATTAGGCCCCTAAATATATTCTCTTAAACTATCTGTGTTTAGTATATTGTTAGTTACACGCATTTTAGCTACCAACGTCACAGAGGAATTTCTCTGTCTGAAAGAATCTCGCACACAACCCGCTTCACGCATTGCCACCTGATTGGTTGAACAAATATAGGAGTATTTATGATACTCCAGTTCGGGTTTTCGCATGACGTCATTATTGATCATTCTGCGAATATAACAAAGGAATCCGAAAGTAAAGTTCACGGAAGGCTATGTCTAAATGTTGGGACGCAAATCAAAATAAAATGTTTCAGATATGTCACGGTTAGTGGGTGATACTTATTAGTCACAAAGTGTATCATTTGAGTTAATGATGTGTATTGTTGTGGTCCACGTCAATAGGTTGAAACTGTAATGGGATTTGGGCCCGATTTAGCACGTAATTTATGCTTCCACATCCCACAAAAAATGTGTGACATTTATTTGGACATACAATTATCGCCTTGTCTGTGGTAGCTAATTTGCCCGTAACTAACGAAATGCTAAAAGCAGATGCTTGAAGTGAATATATTTGAAGATCTAAGACATTTATCGATTACCAGAGACATAAGTCGGTAGAAAAATCGAAGTGTGTGGTGTTTGGGCGAGCCCGAAAATACGGCTTTTTTTGCGAAGCTGTTTTTTACCTTGGAAAGGCTGTAATGTATAGTGTATTGAAATGGGAGGGTGGGGTAACGTTTTTGTAAATGAGCCAAGTATTGGGTCGTAGGTTCTAGTCTCCCACCTGTGAGAACAAACGGCATGCGACAGAGCACAGAGCGGCACCAGAGACTAGAGCAATGGGACATATGTACCCATTGCGGCTGTGACGGGAGAAATGAGGCTTACGGGTTAGTTTAAACAATAGTTATTTCAGATTAAATACATGTATACGTCAACAAACATGGACAGACATTGTGAATAAGGATTAGAAAACAAGCCCAATGTGTGCTTATGTGAATTATTCTCCTTCAGTAAGACATCAGTGAATAGTAATGTGGCAGGAATACATACAGTGTATACATAGGCAAGTTTGGTTAATTATTGAATAAGAAAGAAGTTGAGAACCCAGGCATGCATCTCAAACCATTGGCGTTATCTTCTATAGAATGTCGTTGACTTAATAAACATTTGAAGTACTATTACTGACTACAGGGCTTACGGGTTGTGCGACCAGTGTATATCCAGATCAGACTGTGCATCAGCACAGTCTGATCCGGATCTTCACAGTTCGCCATTCCATCGAATTCTTCAGACACTGGCGTATTTACCTCCATACGACCCAGAGAACGAACGGCGTACAACCTAGCACGATAACACCGAGCGGTATCAGCAAGGCCAACAGCAGCGTCCTCTGTTGTGTACTATCGTCTACAACAAATATATAAACAATCATTTCAAACCAGTAACATAGGTGGATGTAACAGAAAACATTAACGCAAACGTAATTTCATTTGACCTTGACTAATAAGCATACTACGTTTCAAGCCAAGTCTATTTACGGTTACAGAGATAGTGGTTACCCGTTAACTATAATGTAAATCTCGGACAGACGGACGGACGGACAGGGTGGCGACTATGTGTACCCTGAACATTTTTCGGGGTGCATAAGTAATCACATATGATACTTGTGACTGGATAAATGGGGCCAATGGGATTTGTCTAGCTACTGATCCAGTAACACATGTCTGCAACTAGTAAGGATCTATGGTGCGTGTTAGATCAATGAAAGGACTATCATTGAATAATTCCAGCACAAAAATACTTACACAATTCCTTAACATTTGATTGGCTCGTAGCAAGTCTCTGTCTAAAATTTATATCCCAGTAAACTCCCACGCCGAACTACTTTCCGTAACCGTGAGGCGCAGTTAAAATAATTCTTAAGAAAACGGAAAATAAACACATTTGTTTGATGAATTTATTTCAAATGATGGAATTATAAGTAATGAATGGCCTTTTTGTGGAATTTATCGGGGATATAAACTTGAAAAAGTCGCGGGAATACTGGACGAGGCCTTCCGGCCTTCGTCCAGTATTCCCGCGACTTTTCCAAGTTTATACCCCGATAAATTCCACAAAAAGGCCATTCATTCCTATACTGAATCGCAATTAGTGCAGACTGTGTTGATGTGCATGCTGATTTGTGTCCACATTGGTCGCAAATATCGTAAACCTCATTAATCCAGTCACAGTCGCAACTATACACATATATATGAGACAGGCGATGTGATTTTGTACCTTCAGACATCTGCGCAATTTCATTAAATACGTTTACAAAATATACAATATCTTCCGTATATGGCGTCGAAAGTTGACGGAATTTTCCAAGTACATGCGGAATTATATTCCGCATGTACTCTGAAGATTTTGTCAACTTTTGACTTTATTTATGAAAAATATTGTAAATTTTGTAAACGTATTTAATGAAATTACGCAGATGTCCGAAGGTACATTTCACATGCCGTGTCTCATATGTACAATATGCGACAGTTTGTGAGATTTGTTCTGTAATTGAGATTTGACAGAATTTCTACGATGACTTTCGGAAATGACGTCGCCAGTTGTGATGAAACGGATATTTTCTACAACACGGTGTACGTATTTTATGAACGCTCCGGACTGCGGATTAACTTTTTCATTTTTATTCAATAATTATTGAAATTCAATCAAATATTTATTTCATTGCAAAACAGAAAACAATTTTCCGGAGGGAAATAGCTTGGAAATTATGTACATTATTTTATTTTAAAAAATGTATTTTAGCCCCCATGTTAAATACCCATAGTAAAATTGCCGTTGTTGTTTCGCAAATGAATAAATATTTGATGGAATTTCACCACTTAAAATGTTTTGGAGAGTGTGACGTTTTGATGACAAAATACAGTTAAATATGTTTTAGATTTAATGTGTCTGATAGCCAAATGTTTATCAGCAACAAAATGTGGAAACAGTTTTACCTCCATCCACTAGTTTTGCTGGCGGTCCTGCGGTAGTCACCTCTCCAGTAGTGGTAGGTGGCGTAGTAGTAGCGGGCGGTGGGGCAGTAGGCGGTCGGGTGGTCACGATGAGTGTCGTTGTTGTAGGCTTAGTTGTTGTTGTTGGTGTGGTTGTTGTTGTTGTGGGTGTGGTGGTTGTTGTGGGCGTGGTTGTTGTTATGTGCGTTGTTGTTGTTGTGGGCGTGGTTGTTGTTGTTGACGTGGTTGTTGTTGTTGTTGTGGGCGTGGTTGTTGTTGTGGGCTTTGTTGTTGTTGTGGGCGTGGTTGTTGTTGTTGACGTGGTTGTTGTTGTTGTTGTGGGCGTTGTTGTTGTTGTTGGGGTGGTTGTTGTTGTTGTGGGCGTTGTTGTTGTTGTGGGCGTTGTTGTTGTTGTTGTTGTGGGCGTTGTTGTTGTTGTGGGCGTGGTTGTTGTGGATATGCTTGTTGTTGTGGGCGTGGTTGTTGTGGTTGTTGTTGTTGTAGACGTGGTTGTTGTCGTAAATTCAGCAGGTATCACTTCACTACAGGTCACTAATATTGGGCTGTTACCTAGATGCACATATATATCATTATGAAATATGCCATGAACTGGACAGTAAAACTAGTGAATTATACAAAAAGATTCTATATCACAACGCAACTAGCTATGCTCTATAATCAAATAATCGCTCTGATCAGAGATTACGTGGTCACTTGTCTTCATTCATAACTCGAGCCACTGAATATTTGCAATATTCATCAATCGACATGGGAGGATCATATCATGAGCTTGACATCACACTTTATATTTGGCTGTGACTGCAGGAATGGGGCTTATCGGATTTGTGTCAAATATCACACTTCTGTAGTCTGATAACTACGGAGCCCCACAACGGACATAGATTTCTGTTTTTTTTATTAATTCATTCCCACGAAATAACAATTTGTTTCGTCAATTTAACAATTCGTTCCCACGAATTAACAATTCGTTCCCTCAATTTAACAAATCGTTCCCACGAAATAACAATTCGTTCCCACGGGAACGAATTGTTAATTCGTAGGAACGAATTGTTAATTCGAGGGAACGAATTGTTAAATTGAGGGAACGAATTGTCATTTCGTGGGAACGAATTGTTAAATTGAGGGAACGAATTGTTGTTTCGTGGGAACGAATTTATAACAAGAAATCCATGTCCCCTGCAACGATCTATGTATATTGCTTGTTTCATGCATGCCAGATATTTCATTGATGGAATTGCGAACGGTACAGATTCTGATCAGACTGTGCGGACGCACAGGCTGATCTGGAGCTCTACTGGTCGCAAAACCGGTAAGCCCCACTTCACCAGCCAAAGCCAGATAAACATGTACATATTTATTATATACCTACACATGAAATACATAGTTATACGATGTAAATAAAAGTCGTATGTTCTCATCGATGAAATAAACAACTTCCGGTGAAAATACGACTACTTCCGCTATCTATATTCATAACGCGCACCTGCAGTGCCCGACTGCAAATACACATTCATTACCGCATACAGTCTAAAAAACTGCTAATTTCCATGGAGCGGTATATAATAAATAGAATATTCATATTTCTGCAACGAATATACAATATATATATTCATCTCGTGGTTTGAAATGTCCATATTTCACTCGTGCCTAACGGCACTCGTGAAATATGGACATATCACACCACTCGATGAACATATATGTCATATTCGTTGCTAAAATATGAATATCCTCTATATGTCTTTTGATACACAAAAAAAAAACAAAGCAAATGCATACACTGTAAAACCAGCGGACGCTTGACGCGTCCAGACGAGTTCATATATAGGCAATTTTAACGCAGTAGTGTTCAAATTGGCCTTCAGGAATCCAGTAAATGCATCTTTACTGAACCGATGTGTTCAAATGGTGTACAGCACATTAACGTCTCCGTTCAAGCACTCTGCGGGCAATTTTTGATCAGCTTTCAATTGTGGTAGATACAATGAGTTTACCTTAACAATGTATTAATAACACCATTTACGATAAATTTTAAATATTTTTTGCTTAAAGTATGGTGTATGAAGCTACAATTCATAATTCGTTACGGCATTTAAACACTGCCGTTCACATAGCATCCATTGATGAACGCTCAAAGCATACGGTGACGTAATTCTATTTTTATCGGAGTATTTTTAGTTCAACGCGGTTCCGTCATGACCATGGAATTCTGGGAATTGGGCGCAATTTTTTTATCGCTTTCCGGCATTGCTGCTAAAGGATATTGTGGACATTTAATTGTAAACCTTACATTTAATATACTTCTTTAGGTGATTTTAACATGTAAACTAATGGTAATAGCATCTCTTCATACTCGCCAATGTTTGTGGCAGCTCTTTGTGGTAGGGGTTGCTTGATAAACATGCAAAATGAGACAGAGTCCGAATTTGCCTCCAACATGTGTTGTTTCTTTGCAGACTCAATGCAATCATTTCAAAATCATACCATAAGGTATCACAAAGATGATCCAAGCTTCTCGGTTGCATGCAGTATAGGTTCTTGCTCCTTCACATCAAGCAAATTGTCCATTTTTGGATCGCATGTAAGCCGTAAACACGATAACCGAAATCAAAATGTAGACTTACCCCACCCACCCATGTTATTCAATGATGATGGAGAAAATGATGTTGTTATTCCGTTCAACGATACAGAAGCTCTGCAGATATGTATGCATGTAATGCTATATACTAATGTACAATGTAATGCTATATACTAATGTACAATGTAATGCTATATACTAATGTACAATGTAATGCTATATACTAATGTACAATGTAATGCCATTATATTGAATGATTCAAAATAAAATGTGTAAATGAATTGCTTTCAATACCTTCTGTTCAAATTAGAACATTTCCATGATTAAATTAGAACACTTCCCTGTTCAAATATGAACACCTTTCTGTTTATATTAGAGCACCACAATATGTGTGTGCTCAAAATTGCATACCTACATGTTCATGTGGTGTTCCAAAGCTGAACACTTGTAACTTGAACATGTTCTGGGTGTTCAATATCTGTTGCATCGTATTTTAACGCGTCAAGCGTTAATAATTGGAACAATTGTGAAATATTCAATCTTAAACACACAACGTTCATGTTTTGAACGGTAGTGTTCACGGTTTGAACACATACATGTCCAATGTCTCACACTAGTGTTTAAAGGGTGTTGAGATTAGAACACTGTGCGTTAATGCTTTGAACATTAGCGTTAAGAAATCGAATGCTCGTTGAACGCGTCATTGCGTTCTTGATGTGTTCAATAGCTGTTGCATTTTGGTGTTCAAAGTACATTCTAAAGTTGAACGTTTGGGTTTACAGTGTACAGTTTCGGAAATATCGATCTTAAAGGTACATACCCACTCAGTAGGCACAAAATGTTCTTTATATCAGAAACATCGTCTGAGACATTTTCTGGCAAAAGAAACATTCATTCACCATTACCCCACGTATTGATTCGCATTGTTGTACATTTTATTTCGGACGTATATGTTCACACTGATATCAGGGGCGATAACCATGTTTCTTAAAATGTTAACGGACATTACTATTTATCCTCTGTATTCATTTTTTTATGTGCAATGATGATACTTTATAATGTCGAAAATATTATTTTTTCAAGTGGCGCATTTAATTAGTATAAATAATTTAAAAAAAATAGTATGCCTCATTTGCATATGAAAATAGCCTGATACCACCGCGAGTCACTATCATTAAAATAAATATTAATAACTTATTATATCCGTATAGCGGGCACTCGTAATATTTAGAACTGGTGGAGTGACACTTGTACACTTATTTAACTCCTATAAAGAACAGTGTGCCTACTGAGTGGGCATATGCACCTTTAAAGCCCAAGTGTGTGTATAGAGAATACCATGTTAATGTATTTTGATACCAAGGTGAAGGTATGAAACGCGTATTGAAATGTACTGTCTGTTACACGTTTTGCTACCGACGAACCTTCCAGGAGCCGAGGCTCGTCGGTAGCAAAACGTGTAACAGACAGTACATTTCAATACAGTTAATATTATAAGTGGCATAAAATGTGTCAAAAACCAAAACTTCGTAGTCAGAAAAATGTGGAACAAACAATAGTACTTACTTTCCAGACGGAACCAGACCATTGCTGGCGAATCTTGCTGACCGTTTGCGTAAATGTCCTTAATGGATATCGTATACGGCTGGTCAGATATGGGCAGGACTATGCTTCCATTGTGCTTGAAGTTCGCTACGTGGTGTGGCTGGTCATCGTTACACAGAATGGTGGTGCCCGGTAGCACGAACTGCGCCGAGGAACATGCGGCAGATGACTCATTGATCGCCTTATAGTATGTCTGTAGCCGCACATCGATGTAATTCAGAGTCACTTGTAGCCCTTTTGCGTCGACGTTACAACTGCACTCTTTGCTTGCTTTGTCCGGGTCAAAACTCTCCCGTGATCCATCCAGAAATACGTCGATTACGTTTCTAGAGACCGAACTGTTTCCGCAGAATGATAGTTTGTCTGAGACTGAAGGGAGAGCAGGACATAGATAACTGGCTACAGTGGAACCTCTCAAAACCGGACACCCTGGGAGGTTCCCATGGTGTCCGGTTTAGAGAGAGTCCACCGTATATCAGGTAGATGAACACTGCCAGACATATTTGTATGCACTGAAGTCAAAAACACACGGTATCGTTGGATATTACTTGCAACGAAGACCGTCAAAACTACGGAAAGACAGAGTGAATGTGCAACCGGTTCTACTGAAAATATGCAACCGGTTCTACTGTATAATATGCAACCGGTTCTACTGTATAATATGCAACCGGTTCTACTGTATAATATGCAACACAGTATACGCATCTGCTCTGAAATAAAATGCATTACAATAAAGTTGGTATAAATAAACTACATGTATATACCTTTAAGCAAATAGTATTTGATGTAGAACTGGTCAATTGCCAAACATAATAGAACAGGGAAATCATTTTTCCCAATAGAAGCCATCTTTTCTCTTGTTGTTGTTTAATATTCAACATTATAGGCATGAATGGCCTTTTTGTGGAATTTATCGGGGTATAAACTTGGAAAAGTCGAGGGAATACTGGACGAAGGCCGGAAGGCCTCGTCCAGTATTCCCGCGACTTTTCCAAGTTTATATCCCCGATAAATTCCACAAAAAGGCCATTCATTCCTTATAATTCCAGCATTTGAAATAAATTCATCAAGAAAATGTGTTCATTTTCCGTTTTCTTAAGAATTATTTTAACTGCGCCTCACGATTACGGAAAGTAGTTAGGCGTGGGAGTTTACTGGGATATAAATTTTGGACAGAGACTTGCTACGGGCAAATCAAATGTTTGGGAATTGTGTAAATATTTTTGTGCTGGAATTATAACGAAATGAAGCTTTCAAATTTACAAGATATACATGTAAATCTCACATAAACACATTGACACGGTAAAATAACCAATTTCAAAATAAAATAAAAACAATTAATTTTTGTTTTTAAATAAGACTGTATATACAGCAGATTGTATGCACAGTGCCTCGTGTCCCACCCCAGTAGCCGATTTCATCAAAATTGCAAAGTATACTTATCTAGCAAATTATACTTTGAGGGAGTAACCATTTATTTTTCCCAAATTGCATTATTTCATATAGAACTAACCACTGCATATATTTGATGATTAAAAGTATGCAGAATTATTATGCTGAATGTATTACATTAGCACAGCCAAAATGGCTGTGATAATGTCATACATTCAGTTTAATAAAAATTAATACATTTATCCTTAAATTGATGATTTCCCCCTCAAAGTATACTTTGCTAGATAAGTATACTTTGCAATGTTGGTGAAATAGGCTAAAGGGGCCCGTTTCACTAAAGTTCTTACGACTAAAATGTTCGTAAGTGCAAAATTATGATAGTCTGTAAATTTCACATTAACAATGTTTTCTTGTAAACAATTATTGGATTTACATTTATTGAGCATAGGCTGCATATGCAGCCTATGCTCAATAAATGTAAATCCATCAATTTTAATTTACAGACGATCCTAATTTACACTTACGAACATTTTAGTCGTACGAAGTTTAGTGAAAGGCACCCTGATCTCCAGCAATTAACTACTATCACAACAACACAGGATAATGTATGGGTACCTATGGCAGTAGATGTGTTCATATGTTCAAAAGTTAAATATACAGTGGAATCTCTCTAAACCGGACACCAGGAAAACATATGTGATGTTATTGTTGATGAGTTTCTTGGTCATTTATCTCAGGTGACAATGCCTGTTCATGATCGCATAGCAGATAGCTATGACGCAGAATGATAAAATGCCTGATTTATAGTGAAACCTCACTAAACCGGACACATTGGAGACCTCCCAGGGTGTTCTGTTTAAAGAGGTTTCACTGTATGTTCAAAAATATGTTTATATGTTCAATAAATGTAAAATGTGTTCAATATATGTATATGCATTATTTTTTTATATTTATATGTGATTTTCAAATACATATAAACGTAATTTATTGAACATATATAATATATATATATACATGTATTGAACACATACTCGTATCTACTTTCTGTTTCACAAAAGCTGCCCAAAGCGGCCATATAGACAATTCAAAAACAATATTATTTTCGATAATATTAAATTAAAGGAAAATTTAAGAATGAGCCTTCTTTTTATTTCGTGAAATTCGGTCAAATATTGATTTTATTACGAAAAATTGATTTGTCTATGGGAATTTAACATGGGGGGAAAAAGTGGTAAGGAAGTGTGGGAGGAGTAAAAAAACGATTTTGTTTGCAAAATTGTCTCCGAAACCTGACTAGATAGCTTGGATATGATCTAACTAAGAAAACAAAAGTTAAATTTTAAAAATCGGTCCAGTATTTCTAAAATTCAAAAACATTTCCCCATGTTAAATCCCCATAGACATCTTCACTGTCTATGGGGATTTAACATGGGGAAATTGATTTTCGCAATAAAATCAATTTTTGACCAAATTTCACGAAATAAAAAGAAGGCTCATTCTTATTTGTTCCTTTAATTTAATATTATCAAAATAAATCTTGTTTTTGAATTGTTTATATAGCCGTAAAATTTGGGCAGTTTTCGTGAAACAGACTATAATTATTATTGAACACGGGACTGCACATACTAGACGGCCCGCCAGGGCATGCACAAAAACGTATGATGGCACTTTTTGTTACAAATGGGTGCCATGCTAGTTTATATCTATGATGGGTAAGCTTTCTGATAGGGGTGGGTACCCCCTCAAATTTGACATTTGAAGGTCATTTCAAGGTCAGTTAGGGGTTAAATGAAGACAAAGTATAGGTGTCTTAATTTTTGCAATATATGTCATTGTGTTTGAGCATTAAATCTGCCCATGAGGTAGTAACTCAGACTACATTTGATTTTCAAATTCAAACACAGTGAGTCATTTTCACAGCTATGGTTAGAGAAATTTGCATATATCTTGCATATGGTTGTCAGAACAGAATTGTGAAAATGTCGTTGAATCATTTGCTAACAACAATACAGTTATTCACCTACAAATGTTTTCACCATCAGAATGATCGGGGCAGTATTAGAGAACCATATACCCAATATAACATATGCATAGAAACAGACACTTGTTACCACTCTCCTCTGGATTGGTCACATATAAATTTAATTTATAATTGCATGTAGGCCGAACCTCTAATTTCATAGGTGATAAATACATTTGCTCAACATTATACTCTCTACATGGCTTATACTGTTCGCATGTCGGTTAGTTCTCATTCATTACACTATATGTATTGTCCAACAAACATTAACTTGTGATCAAAATGTAGTCATGTCGATTTAGCAGAGAATCCTTCAATTATATCTTACACAATTATCCCAAGAAAGAACATAATAATGTTTTCAATATCAAAACAAAGATCATGCTGAATTATCTGCAAATTACTGCATTGTGATGTTGAAGATAATGACTCATTGAAACATATCGATTAACAGCATAACATTAATGTTACGTGCTGATGGAGTCTTTCTTGCATGTAGATATGCCTTGTTTCCAGCTTTGAGCATGCACTTCAGGATTTGTGAGCGTAATACGATGCCAGTTGTATCATTCGGTGTGATCCACATAATTTAATTGATGTCTTACATATACAGTTTATCCTTACTGTTTACGTGTACCTGATGTTACAGCTTAATGCTTCGTTCGTCTAGCGCGTTCCCTAACATAACGCGTACTATGTGTGATAATTATATGACCATCCATAGGAAAATGGCATTGCGCGCATACTGCTTAGTATAATGACACTTGTTTATGCAATGTTCTATTAGATCAGGAAATTAGGTTTTATACTTCATTATTGTGTGACATAATTGTGAAAGGTGAATGAAACTCGAGACAATTATGGATACAGCATAGCTCTGACATAGCGGCAACACGCTATCTATATAGTGTTTAAACACTTTTATTAGTAATACACACTGCTAAAAAGGATCCTAACACACTGTTATTGCAACTAATCACCACAACTGGATCACCATATTTTGATGAGATATACATACATGTATGTCCAGATGCGACGTTGAATATTATGATGTGACATTTGTCATTCATCATAATCCTGTGCTATTCTGTCCAAGAAACCACACGATACCACAAACACATACCATTCCTGTATTTTAAAGGTGTCTGGCATTCACTTCTAGGAGATGAAACAATCTGTATATATCTCCAAGTAACTTATAAATATTTCTATATATAAGGGCATTTGTTTGCAATAGTGAATTTGTTGTATTTTACAGTGGTTGGTTAACTACACCTACAAGTACAGTACGTTTATTTGCAGAATATAAAGAGCTACACGTACGTTCATAATGCCAATATTACAGCAAAACAAAAACACAACAAATGAGACATCGCGAACCATGTCAACGGGTAAAGCGGTCTCCAGTCATGACAAAAAAAAACACAATCGCAAACTGACAAATAAAACAATAACAGCGTTTAGTAATGTTGATAATGCGATGTATGACAGTTGTCATAGTGGTATTTTTACATGCAGATATCTGGCGAATCTGAAGCATTCTTATTGAAGAAGATCAATTCTGCTGATCAATTAGTCCACACTAAAATATAATAGACTGCATATATTTGCGCTATTCTATTCTACGCTTTAAACAAATCTTATTTCTGACTTAAGACAAAATAAATCGTCAGAAATGTCGGTGATTGTTTGTCCCTATTGGAAGACTATATATGTAGTCGCCTTCATCTAGTTCATAATACATATTATAGAACCAGATATATCTTAAGTATCAGAGATGCGGCCCTTGAATATCCGTGATGTGTGCCAATTTTGCATGTTACTTGTGCTGTCATGTTACAAGCTGTATAAACTGGAAGGTATTGTCCTACTATTTCTTCCATGACACCTATCAAATGGTCATGTTGAGTGACTCGATTATCAGCCTGTCCAATGCCTGCATGCTTTGCTTTCTTCCAAAGGAATAAAAGTCACTACGCATATATAATTATATTGTCTATTAGATACGTTCGGTGTGTGGTCGGTTGCCAGCACGCGAAGGATATGTAAACGATCAGTGTTCTCTTCACCGGAATTCCGACATGGTTTTATACCTCATTTATATTTTCGGCCTTCCGGTGCGTCAGGGAGAAATCATGTCAAACCCATTAAAAGGCAATACATTAGTTGCTAATATGATTACTTTTCGAGATGGAACTAAGTGACTATGGTGTGGTATGGACATGACATCAGGTCCGGTCATTCTAATTTTACGACTGAGTATACGTTTGTTTATGTAAAATGCTAGTTTTGATTTTATTATTTACCGACATTACATAGATATGTTAAATACGGGATGGACCCCGTTGGTCCGGCCTTAAATGACCTGAGCTGTTATATACAACACTCAATCATTATATACTTTACAAGATATATCAAAGGTTTATGATTCGGGAGGGTGGAGAGAGCATATACTACATGATGGTGCTAAACATTAGAGAGTTACCATTTATGAGGATTACCATGATGAATTAGTGGTAACATATGGTGTGCCAGCTATATTCGCATACATATATTATTATATGTTTATCAAGCGTGTATATGTCAGTCATCTTTTATTTTAAAACTATGATTAACTCAACGCTAAATCGTCACATACAATGTAACAATTAGCGAGGAAACCTCATACAATATATAGTTTGACCTAATCTGACTACAGAAACAATGTTTGTTTTCAGTTTTCAGTTTTCCAATATGACGGATCTTGAATGTGAAGGCCTACACCAAAATATACGCATTTCAATGAGAATGTTGTACCGAAAACTACCTAAAACTGTAAAAAGGCATCTCATTTTTGTGTTTTTGTTCGTCTGGTTACATAGATATTTCGTTTTATACTTTTCAAAATTGAGTTGGCGGCCATTTTGAATGTGGGGTTCCAGGACATGCAGCTCCAATAGACCCAATTTTAAAATATGTTATGCTAGCTTAATCAATAATACAAATTCAATGAAAATGACATGCTAATGGGAAATCTCTTCATTCTCAGCAATAGGCTGAATGAGAACCAAATTAATACAACATACTGTGTTGACGGCCATCTTGGACTTGTGAACAGTAACGTTGAGAAACATGGTGTCAATACGTTTGTAAACAATTCCTCTATCGAAAAATATACTTATTATCATTATCGCTATTAAAATGGCTTAACTATTAACAAAGATATGACATACATCAGATATTTTCTTGTTTCTTAGGCAAATTGGCGGCCATCTTGAATTTCAGACATGTGTTTTGCTCAATTATTCGGCATTGCCACAATCCCTATGTATATAGCTACCAACATAGTTCATCTGCAGACGGCTACCAATGCTGTTATAAATCACATACGTGCATTTATACACCCATGTTAATGAGAGATTTTGGGTCAATGTGACCTCTAAATGACCTCAAAAATGACCTCTAAAGGTCAATTATGTGGGGGTACCCACCCCTATCCAACAGCTTACATATCATAGAAGTCGATCAGCATGGGTACCCATTTGTAACAAAATATTCCATCAAAACTTTATTGGAGGTCTTTCATTGGCCTTGGCGGGCCGTCTATACTGTCATAGGTACCATTACAGATGCTGCATATGCAACACATAGTTGTCCAGAACAGCGTAACGAACAAGTCCTGAAAACATTTGCATATTGTTACATACATGTACCACACATTACTTTATGGTTAGATAATACTAAATGGCGCGAAATCGCCCAGAGGGTATTCAGAAGTAGTCCGGTATAAGAAAAATAGTGCGGGTATTTTGTGGTCACAGATACAGTTTGCTTGCAAATCTTGATCTACCCAGTTTCACTTGAGGAAGATTTTGGGGTGCTTTTAACAGCAGTTTTCAGCATATTTGTAGGATTTAAAATAAAACATTGAACCTGTTGGTCATGTGATGTAAACAGAGTTTCCAGTGGTTACACACATGTAAACACTATTGGGGGATATGACGAGGTTGGCTTCTTCTTTCTTAGGAGTAAGTGAACCTATTGTCTAATTCATGCAGAACCAGTACAGACTGGCTGCAGGTCATGTACAAGTAGATTCCACATCATCCATACGAAAGACTGTCCTTACTGGATGTTATTCGGTTAAATTATATAGTACAACTATTTAGTGTCTTCTAACCTTATTGTTAGTAAACAAAATACATGAATCTGTACTTGCCGATTGTGAGACATGCATATTATTTATATGCATTGCTCTTACAAACAATAAAAAATACAAACAGTCATTCAAGACCAGGGGCTCTACTACGTACCCTACTTTGAAACTGGGCCGTACGACTAAACGTACGACTAAAATCTTCGTAAGTGAAAAGTTAGGATCGTCTGGAAATTTCAATTGATGGATTTACAGTTATTGAATATAGGTTCAATAAATGTAAATCCAATAACTGTTTACAAGAAAACATTGTTAATGTGAAATTTACAGACTATCATAAATTTGCACTTACGAACATTTTAGTCATACGAAGCTTAGTGAAACGGCCCCAGTTTCAAAAAAGCGTACGTAGTAGAGTGATGTATAGTTGGAGGTTGTCGCACAGTTACCTGTAGAAACAAAATTGCTACCCAGCTCCATACCTGTCGTGAGGGTAGCAATTTATCCCCATCTCTTTAATGTAACACATGGAAGAGAGATTTTTGTAATCGGTTATCCGGCGTGTTTGATGTGTTATAATACTGTCAAAGCTGTATCAATAAATTATTAATAAAGAACATACACATGCAGAAATTGGTTATTTTATCGTGTCCAGTTGTTTATCTGACATTTACATGTATATCTTGTAAATTTGAAAGCTTAATTTCGTTATGTTGAATGTTTAACAACAACAAGAGAAAACATGACTTCCATGTGAAAATGATTTCCCTGTTCTATTTTTTTGCGGCAATTTACTAATTCTATATCAAAGATTATTTGTGTAAATGTATAAAATATACAGTTTACTAAATGTTTACCTACATGCACCAGGGGGTCGTTTCACTAAACTTCCTACGACTAAAATGTTCTTAAGTGTAAAATTATGATAATCTGAAAATATCATATTAACATTGTTTTTCTTGTAAATAATCATTGGATTTACATTTATTGAGCATAGGCTGCATATGCAGCCTATGCTCAATAAATGTAAATCCATAAATTGAAATTTACAGACGATCTTAAATTTGAACTTACGAACATTTTAGGCGTAAGAAGTTTAGTGAAACGGGCCCCAGGTTCGGGTATGCACTTCGGTTGCTCACATAGTGAGCATAGTGCAGAGGTTCATAGTTAATAGAGGGATACGGCTTAATTATACAACCGCCCACGTTAATCTTGTGCATATTATCGACATGTCTAAATGTATACTGGCAATGCCAACACACACACACGCAGCTTGATTGTCTGAGCCTGGGCTGTGCCACAGCTCAGACTCAGCCAATGAAGCTGTTTGATATCAAGCACAATATTCAAGCATTTTGAAAAAGAAACCGATTGGCAACGTTAGCGCGGGCGGGAATGTATCTCGGGGCCGTTTCATTAAACCTCGTACGACTAAAATGTTCGTAAATGCAAATTTAAGATCGTCTGGAAATTTCAATTGACGGATTTAAATTTATTGAGCATAGGAAGTTTAGTGAAACGGCCCCCAGGTTCACATGCTTGTCTACGGATACATAGTTTCAGGATACGGCCGATTGCACAACCACCAACGTTAATCATGCCAATATTAGCACCGTTTCTAAAATTATATTGGCTATATGCCAACTCGCACTCAAACAATCTGATAGATTTCTGATATCTGCTACAGCTCAGGCTCAGTGAATCAAACTGCTTGAATACAATCACAATATTTAATTATTTGGAAATACAAAAATAAATGTAGTATTGGCAAGATTATGACCACATATAGAGAATGGTAGGTTAGTGCCGTGAATGGGAAAAAATATCTGGCAAGGCTCAGGAAACGGGATGGGCGAGGCTCTGCCGAGCACATCCCGTTTCCGTGCCGCGCCAGATATTTTTTCCCATTCACGGCACTAACCTACTATTCTATTTATCCCGTCAACACCTACAAATAGCTGTAAAATGCAAAAATAGTATTGACTGGATATTAAAAATGTTTCACGGCACATACGCACTGTGTTGACGGGATAAATTGGTAATGCCAACTCGAAATCAAGCAATTTGATTTTCTGAGCCTCGGTTGTGCTATTGCTCAGGCTCAGTCAATCAAGCTGCTTGAGTTCAAGCACAATATTCAAATATGAATAACAAAAAGAATAGCACAGGCGGGAGTGCGCCTGGTTCAAGGGCGTACGTCAGTGACACATAGTGCAAAGTTACGGCCTATAGTCTGTTTCACGAAAGCTGCCCAAATTTTACGGCTATATAGACAATTCAAAAACAATATTATTTTCGATAATATTAAATTAAAGGAAAATTTAAGAATGAGCCTTCTTTTTATTTCGTGAAATTCGGTCAAATATTGATTTTATTACGAAAAATTGATTTGTCTATGGGAATTTAACATGGGGGAAAAAGGTAGAGGAGTTGTGGGAGAAGTCAAAAAACGAAAAAATTTGGAAATTGACTCCGAAAGCTAGCTAGATAGCTTGGAAATGATCTAACTAAGAAAACAAAAGTTACATTTTAAAAATCGGTCCAGTATTTCTAAAATTCAAAAAAATTCCCCATATTAAATCCCATATTAAAATTGAGTAGTGAAAATACTGTATTAAAATTGAAATTTACTTAGTTGAACTGCAAAAAGCAAACAGTGTTTGCATTTTGCAGCTCAAATAAGTGAATTTTTTAAATTTTGTTTCATATTTTGTATCATTAATAAGGAAGAAAACATAAATACATTTGTAAAAGTAAAATATGCATTGAATTTGAAATATGTGAGTATAATACTCTTTAGATACAAAACTTATCAGGAGATCTGGTCTTGTCAAGATTATCAATGTTTCTGAACATCGTATTTGCAATGTCAACTCGCAATCAAGCAGTTGCATTGGCTTAGCACATCTCAGGGTCTACCAATCCAGCTGCTTGATTTCAAGCACAGTATTCAAGTATTTTGAAGTAAAACAAGAATTCCGCCACGGAAGCTGTGTCGCGCCTGCCGAGACATTTAACCGAAACATGAGCATGGGCATGTGCAAAGGTAACATTCAGAGAAGTGCATGCTTTAAACACGAACAAGGTCATGGTCAATATAGGAATTAATGGCCTTTTTGTGGAATTTATCGGGGTATAAACTTGGAAAAGTCGCGGGAATACTGGACGAAGGCCGGAAGGCCTAGTCCAGTATTCCCGCGACTTTTCCAAGTTAATATCCCCGATAAATTCCACAAAAGGCCATTTATTCCTTATAATTCCAGCATTTGAAATAAATTCATCAAGAAAATGTGTTTATTTTCCGTTTACTTAAGAATTCTTTTAATTAACTGCGCCTCACGATTACGGAAAGTAGTTCGGCGTGGGAGTTTACTGGGATATAAATTTTGGACAGATCAAATGTTAGGGAATTGTGTAAATATGTTTGTGTTGGAATTATTGGCACTATGAGTGTGTTCCATATGCTCACACGTGTCCAAATATTGAAGCAACCGGTAATATTTAAATTATATCATGACGAAGACACTTGCACAAATGTGTTGACGTATAAAAGGACTTATAGTCTGTTTCACGAAAGCTGCCCAAACTTTACGGCTATGTAGACAATTCAAAAACCATATTTTTTTCGATAATATTAAATTAAAGGAAAATTTAAGAATGTGCCTTCTTTTTATTTCGTGAAATTCGGTCAAATATTGATTTTATTACGAAAAATTGATTTGTTTATGGGAAAAAGAGGGAGGAGGTAAAAAAAAGAAAAAAAATAAAAAAACGAAAAAATTGACTCCGAAACCTAGCTAGATAGCTTGGATATGATCTAACAAAGAAAACAAAAGTTAAATTTTAAAAATCGGTCCAGTATTTCTGAAATTCTAAAAAATTTCCCCATGTTAAATCCCCATAGACATCTTCACTCCGTGAAGATGTCTATGGGGATTTAACATGGGGAAATTTTGTTTTCGCAATAAAATCAATATTTGACCAAATTTCACGAAATAAAAAGAAGGCTCAGTATTAAATTTGACTTTAATTTAATATTATCGAAAAAAATATTGTTTTTGAATTGTCTATTTAGCTGTACAATTTGGGCAGCTTTCGTGAAACAGACTATAAGTGTTTCCACAACCATGTGCAGGTCAAAAGGATATGGTTATGTTAATGTAAGAATGTGTTCCAAATGCTCACATAGATGAAGTGTCCAAATATTGAGGCAATCCACCAAGTAATATGAATGTAATATCATGATGAAGAGACCTATAAAAACTTTTTAACGTAAGAAATGGCCAACTGTTTCCGCAACAATGCGAAGGTCAAAACGGCCAAGGTCATGTTAATGGCAGCATAAGTGTTCCAAATGCTCACACGTATATAGTTCCCAATTATTGATGCAGTCCATCAAGTGATATTAAAGTTATATTTTGATGAATAAACTTGTACTAACATTTCGACGTATAAAATTACTAAGTGTTTCTAAACTTCTTGTACAAACTTGTTGACATTGCTTACGCGGACGACGACGACGACGACAACGACGACGACGACAGAAAAACGGCGACTGTAGTCGCGCCTTGTGCTAAAGTAGGCGCGACAAAAAAATTAAAATTGGCAAGCTTATCAACATCTATTGGCAATGCCAGCTCGCACTCATGCAATTTGATTGTCTGGGTCTGAGCTGTAGCACATCTCAGGGGGCCGTTTCACTAAACTTCTTACGACTAAAATGTTCGTAAGCGCAAATTTAGAATCGTCTGCAAATTTCAATTGATGGATTTACATTTATTGAGCATAGGCTGCATATGCAGCCTATGCTCAATAAATGTGCATCCAACAATTATTTACAAGAAAACATTGTTAATGTGAAATTTACAGACTATCATAATTTTGCACTTACGAACATTTTAGTCGTAGGAAGTTTAGTGAAACGGCCCCCAGGTTCATCAAGCTGCTTGATTTCAAGCACAATACACAATACAAGTATTTTGAAATAATAAAAAATAATTGCACGATTAGCGCAGGTGGGAATGTGGTTGCGAACGGTAACTGTTGCACTCTCCTCCCGTACCGTCGATATGGGAGTAGATTGCAAGAGTTATCGTTCGCAACTAGTGGGAATGTACCTCGTTCACAGGCGTATTCCAGGGATACATAGTTGGAGGTTACGGCCGTATTATCGAAGCATAACCCCATGTTCATCTGTGCCCAAGGAGACTGTATCACCGAGCACGAATTTCGGCCCGAGCAGTTCGTATAGGCGTGGAATGTGTGTTCAATGGTGAACTTCTGAACGCAGTCGCTGGCTTTCCACACGCAGCACTCGTAGTCATTGTCACAGTGCGTTGAAGCGTTTTTGCAAACCTAATAATTGAGAGACGCCATCGGATTGTGTACCTGCGTAATTTCATTTACGTGATTTCATGAAATACGTTTAGATCTACAAAGTTTACAATCTGTTCCGGCAATGGCGTCAAACGTTGACAAAATGTTTTTCCGCATGTATTTTTTTTTGCAAAATAGGAGGTGTGGCGTGACGGCGGTGAGAGTCAAAACACGAAACATTTTGGAAATTGAAACCTGACTAGGTATCGTGGAAATGATGTTACTAAGAAAAATAAATTTAATATAGGAATGAATGGCCTTTTTGTGAAATTTATCGGGGTATAAACTTGGAAAAGTCGCAGAGACTTGCTACGGGCCAATCAAATGTTAGGGAATTGTGTAAATATTTTTGTGCTGGAATTATTCTATGTTAATTCCATAGGAACATTGTATTTTCCCAATGATTTCAATATTTGGTAGAATTTCATCAAAGAACATTTTTTGGTACGGTGACTTTCTTGTTATTGATAAAAAAAGTACTAGTCTTTGCATGCTAGCGGCGAAAATATCCGCCAAACGAATTAGGAGAATATGTTTTATTTCTCTCTGTAAATATGTCTTGAAATTTCATTAGAATTTTGTCCTCCGGAATGAAATTCCAAGACATATTCATGACATTTATAAGGAGAAATAAAAGAAAATATAATGAATTGTCATCTGATATTTTTGAACTATTTATAGCCCACAAGTTTCCCAGCATGCAAAGAGTTAATAGCCAAATGTCCGTCGGCAGCAAAATGTGAAACAGACAATAGTAAACATTTTATGTGCGTACATAATAATGCTGCAAGATAAATAGAAATGTACGCACGTTCAACACCATCGCATGTGATCGGACCCACCCCTGCTCCCGAAAAAGAAAAGGAAAAAAAAATTGGCACGTTAAAGTTTCCAGTATGTCTAATAAAAACATGAATAAAAACATGTTTTGACAGCACTTCAGAATCATTTCCAATGGAAATGATTCTGAAGTGCTGTCAAAGCATGTTGCCTTATGTCCCTTTGTACGTAGAGTATACGGCGCAATACGATTTTGAATATAGAGAATAGTAGGTTAGTGCCGTGAATGGGAAAAAATATCCGGCAAGGCTCAATAATTTCTTTATTTCCCATCAGAAGTATATGTTGTGACCACTCATTTGAACCGTCTCGCCGAGACGGTTCAAATGAGTGGTCACAACATATACTTTGGTTCAGAAATAAGGAAAATAGATAGAGAATAGTAGGTTAGTGCCGTGAATGGGAAAACATATATGGCAAGGCTCAGGAAACGGGATGGGCGAGGCTCTGCCGAGCACATCCCGTTTCCGTGCCGCGCCAGATATGTTTTCCCATTCACGGCAATAACTTACTATTCTATTTATCCCGTCAACACCTTCAAATGGCTGTAAAATGCAAAAATTGTATTGACTGGATATCAAAAATGTTTCACTGCACCGTGTTTCACGGCACATACGCACTATGTTGACGGGATAAAGCGCTAATCGCTCCCACTATTTCGATCCCGCAAAAATAATCGTCGATCCGCGCCTGAACATAGTACAAAAAGCACAAATGTTAACCACATAGTGTAATTGGAACCCCGGATCAGAAAAATTACATTAGTCCATTTATTATCAGTATGTGTGGCTGTGACTGGAGAAATTGGCCCTTTGGTTTTGTGACCAGTCTAGATGTTAATCCGCTAGCACACTCATGTAGCTTGATAATGATCTACACTGTCTGCAAGCGGCATGATGGATGATGCTTCATTCAGTTACTGACGAACAGTGTAGACCCTGATTGGTATGCGTGGATGGGCAGGCTGATATGTGGCTACAATAGGCGCATAGCCACACGCCAACTTTCTCCAGTTACAGTCCAATATATCAGAATGTCCTCTCGGAGCCCCACAGGGGACGTATAATTCTTTTTATTAATTATTCGGTCCCACGAAATAACAATTCTTGCCCTCAAATTAACAATTCGTTCCCATGTATTAACAATTCGTTCCCTCAATTTAACAATTCGCTCCCACGAAATAACAATTCGTTCGAATTTTTAATTCGTGAAAACGAATTGTTATATCGTGGGAACGAATTGTTAATTCGAAGGAACGAATTGTTCAATTGAGGGAACGAATTGTCATTCTGTGGAAACGAATTGTTAATTGAGGGAACGAATTGTTATCGTGGGAACGAATTGTTAATTCTTAAGAAGAATTGTTAAATTGAGGGAAGAATTGTAATAAAATCGTGGGAACGAATTGTTAATTCGAGGGAACGAATTGTTAAATTGAGGGAACGAATTATTATTTCGTGGGAACGAATTAATAAAAAATAATCCATGTCCCCTGCGGGGCTCCGTACATACGAACACAGATGGATCACAATTGCTGTTTACATGCATACACAATGTTCCATTGACAGCGTATGTTACGACTAGCCTGTCCTAAACACAGCCTGTCCTAAACACCCGTATAATTTTTTCTAGTTAAGAGAAATAGAATGTTGATTTGAGTAATATATATAGAGAATAGTAGGTTAGTGCCGTGAATGGGAAACAATATCTGGCAAGGCTCAGGAAACGGGATGGGCGAGGCTATGCCGAGCACATCCCGTTTCCGTGCCGCGCCAGATATGTTTTCCCATTCACGGCACTAACCTACTATTCTATTTATCCCGTCAACACCTACAAATAGCTGTAAAATGCAAAAATTGTATTGACTGGATATCAAAAATGTTTCACGGCACGGTGTTTCACGGCACATACGCACTGTGTTGACGGGATAAATGTATGTCTTAAAAATTCTACTAGGTGGAACTTTGAAAATCTGGTCACGAACTTGTGGAGGCCATTTTGACAAATGGCCGCCTAATGCTAATCAAGTAACAAGACATGCCCATATGACTTCAATATAAGATAGTGCAACATTTATGTGAATGCATGTGATGCTGTTCTGATGTAAGTTTTATGTATTTCCACTATGGAAACTAATTTTGATATGGTTAGTTGCTGAAATTCAAGATGGCCGCCATCCGCTACAATGTGAAATGTTCGCATGATCGTACCTCGAAATCAAATGTTTTTACAATGTAAATTGAGGTGTAATTTCCCACTAATCCACTGATTCCCAATTGATAGGAGGAGATTTTAGTGTTGTTGGAAATCCAAGATGGCCACCATTCAAGGTACATGCCCACTCATCAGGAATTTAATAAAATGTATAAATGTGTCATTAATCCACCAGTTCTTAACATTACGAGTGTCCGCTATATAGATATAATCGTTTAGTAATATTATTTTACTGATAGTGACTATCAGGTATCAGGCTATTTTCATATGCAAATGCGTCATGAAATTTTTTAATTATTTATACTGAACAAAATAATATTTTCGATAGAGTATAACGCATGATCGTTGCACATCAACAATTAAATACAAAGAATAAATAATAATGTCCGTTAACATTTTAAGGACACACGGTTATCGCCCCTGATATCAGTGTGGAGCAATTTACGTCTGCTATAAAATGTATAATAATGCCAATCAATACGTGGGATAATAGTGAATGAATGTTTATTTTGACGGAAATCTCTGAGAAGAATATATATGTTGTGCCTACTGAGTGGGTATGTACCTTTCATAACCAAGTAAAATTGTTTGTCCTGAAATAAATCCGAATCTAATCACATAGAGTAATATTATAATTGTTTTAGTCACAGTCTAATTGTTGTCTATTTAATTAACTGCCATTTTGTCTCTGTCGTAAGTATTTGTCACCAGGGGGCCGTTTCACTAAACTTATTACGACTAAAATATTCGTAAGCGCAAATTTAGAATCGTCTGCAAATTTCAATTGATGGATTTACATTTATTGAGCATAGGCTGCATATGCAGCCTATGCTCAATAAATGTGCATCCAACAATTATTTACAAGAAAACATTGTTAATGTGAAATTTACAGACTATCATAATTTTGCACTTACGAACATTTTAGTCGTAGGAAGTTTAGTGAAACGGCCCCCAGAAGTCCAATGCACTAGGTGTCCATAATAATAAAATGTTTCCATACGGGACTATTTGATGGATATATTGCTTCTTTATTCTTATATTTGATGGCCTGTGTCCTGTGCACGTATGTTACACTATGCTGTGATAAATCTAAAAATAACTAACATGCTGAAAAGCAAATTACATTTGAGACGTACACTCAGTTCTTACACCAAAATTCAAAGTCGTAGATGAATTGAATATTACTGATAACATCGACACCATTCCTGCCTTCAACACTGTCTGCTAACAAGACACAATTTCTCATTTATGTTGCTGTACACCGGAATTTCCCCCGCAAAAGATAGCTGCAAGTATATTACACTGTGACTGTCTACATTGGGCGCTTCTCATGTTTTGATGATACTGTGTACTATTGTGCCTCCGCTGTGTCTTGATTTTATATATGTACCCTACCCTACAAGAGAACATGTGACTGGTCTCAATTTCTAAATATTGCATGTTGACCGGTCAACCTCTCCCATTTGGCCATTCCAGTATTCTGCTATGAAGATACCCTCCAACATCTTGATGACGGAGTTAGTTACATTGGCAGACATTCATGGCATTATAGGCATGTTCTATTTGGTTAATTTAAAGCACTTCTCAAATGCTCGAGGCCAACTTCGAGAGATTCTAGTAGAGGATTGTATTCAATCATTGCACATGAATGTAGCCTGTAGCCGATTTCATCAAAAGTGCAAAGTATACTTATCTAGCAAAATATACTTTGAGGGAGTAATCATTTATTTTTCCCGAAATGCATTATGTCAAAATGGCTGTGATAATGTAATAATTTCAGTATAGTAACAAGAAACGAGGCAAAGCCACGAAGGTCAGGTTTTTTCCAAGCATAGACACTTGGATAACATAATTATACCCACTTGTTGTAGACTAGATAGCCGTGGCCTGCATGTCGCGCCTTGGGGCGAGGCATGGACACTAAAAAAATAGATATAGTAGACGGAAAAACTTTAACGAAAAAACTTTAACCGGACACACGGACGGACGGACGGACGGACGGACGGACGTATACCTAAATGCCGACGATATCGCGCTTTCCGCAAGCGGGTGCGACAATGATGATAAACACCCATGTGAAGTAGCAAGGTAATGGGTGAAGCAGTTGCAGAGATATAGTACACGAAAAAACTTTAACAAAAAATATCAAAGTAATTTGACTTTGACATTGGGCACAGGGGCCGCACGGTTACGGGTTAGAATGAAAATATGGATGATGATAAACACCCATGTGAAGTTTCAAGGTAATGGGCGAAGCAGTTGCAGAGATATAGTATAACAAAAAAGTTGTAACCAAAAAATTTAACCAGACGTACGTTAAAAAGTTTACGTTGAAAATGGCTAAGTCAATTACGTAGAAATTATAGGTGAAGGTAAAAAAATGGTCACATGTTGGATAGTTGTATGTGGTAGGCACCCCTTGGTTATGAAGCTGTGAAAGTTTGGTGGTCCTAGGTGGTACAGTACCAAATAAATGGACTTAAACACGAAAACTTAACATTGTAAACGCGAAAACTTAACATTGAAAATGGCTAAGTCGACTGCACGAACAAAATGGGTCAAGTTAAAAAAAAAGTAACATGTTGGATAGTGATATGTGGTGGGCACCCCTTGATTATGAAGCTGTGAAAGTTTGGAGGTCCTAGGTGGTACAGTATCAAGGAAATGGACTTAAACACGAAAACTTAACATTGTAAACGCGAAAACTTAACATTGAAAATGGCTAAGTCGACGGCGCGGAAAAAATGGTGGGCACCCCTTGATTATGAAGCTGTGAAAGTTTGGTGGTCCTAGGTGGTACAGTAACAAAGAAATGGACTCAAACACGAAAACTTAACATTGATTGTGGACACCGCCCGCCGCCCGCCGCCCCGCCCGCCCGCCGCCCGGCGACGGGCGCCCGCCGCCCGCCGCCCGCCCGCCCGCCCGCCCGCGCGCGGCTTTCGCCAATCCAATAGCCTGGATCTTTTTTCAAAAAACCTGGCTAAAAATTAATAAATTTATCTTTAAATTGAAAATTTCTCCCTCAAAGTATACTTTGCTAGATAAGTATACTTTGCAATGTTGGTGAAATAGGCTACTGATGGCGATCTACATTGCTTGGTAGAAGCATGCCGGGTTTTTCATTGATGAACTGGCGAACAGCGCAGATCCTGATCAGACTGTGCGGATACAGGAGGCTGAATTCTGGATCTACAACTGGTCGCAAAACGATAAGCCCCATTTCTCTGGTCACAGTCACAACTCTTGTTTAGTTTCGGTGGAATAATAATCCTTAGTACGATAACACTATAAGTACTACGATGCCTGTAGTATGATACTACGTTTGTACACTATAAATAAAATTCATACTCGCACTTATCTAACTAAGCTATTTTCTTTTCTATGAGTGTTTTTTTTTTACTTCCTCTATTTGTTTTTTATTAGCCGATCTATTTATAGATCGGCTAATATATTGGTCATCCATCGAATTCTGAAAAAGTTTGTAGCAACCCTTTTCTCCGCTATTCGGTAATCTACGAACGCGAATTTTGCTGTATCACTTCCAAATTGCATCAACCGATAAAGTTGGCATTTTTTGGCAATTATCTCCGTTTAAAACTTTAAATATAGCCAAATAACACAATTTTTAATACGTAATGAGCTGAACGCCGGAAGAGATTGAACCCGGAAGTTGTTGTTGTTGAAATCCATAGTTGGCTCTAATGGCCATATACGCCAACATACGCCGATTATTGGGCTAATTTAAAGCTTTTATATATTAAACAGAACAAGTTTCAGCCACGTATAATCGCGTAAAATGTGTTTATTCGGCTAATTTATAATCGATCTCTGCTCAAAATCTCCTCCGACTAGCAACCCCATCATCTCGGGTTTATCCCATTGGATCGCGTATGCGCGTCATTTGACGCTAGTTAATATTCACAAAATTTTCCACCAATCAAAACGAAGAATTGCCCTTCATAGCGAACTTTGATTTGTTTAAGTATCATGCAGGGATGACAGGGATGCATCCAGCACGCGCGATTGCGGCAATCCCCCTTAATTATTGTCAATGCCGCAAATTATTGATTGTCTTGCGCCCGACATCGCGCAAAAAAATCACGGATGGGCCCCTTTTCAAGTTAAATGACCAGTGCGCACATTAAAAAAACGTAATTGACTATTTAAACGCGCTGTGTATTTAAATCATTGGAAGGCGTGCAGTTCAATCGAGTTTGTGCGGCCGTTGAACGTAATACATATACATATATGTATACATATACAAACAGGTAATTACATGTGTAATATATATTTACCCAGTAATTTAGAAATATGGAATGGAATGCAATTATACACATGCATGTTACTAGTAATATGTCTTGTTTGTACATGATTTTGTAAAAAACTCAAAACACATAAATAAAGTTTATCCCGTCAACACAGTGCGTGAAACACGGTGCCGTGAAACATGTTTGATATCCAGTCAATACTATGTTTGCATTTTACAGCCATTTGTAGGTGTTGAAGGGATAAATAGAATAGTAGGTTAGTGCCGTGAACGGGAAAAAATATCTGGCGCGGCACGGAAACAGGATGTGCTCGGCAGAGCCTCGCCCATCCCGTTTACTGAGCCTTGCCAGATATTTTTCCCATGCACGGCACTAACCTAATATTCTCTATATACGTACCTGGTTGTCGTTGTATCCATATTGCAGGTCCCCTAGGCGGATTATATGCCCGTTGTTACACGACGACATCGAATAGTAGTCACATACATCAGTTCCATAGCAGGCGCTCGTAATTTCAGCAGGCGTGACGTCAAAGGTACACCCTGAGACGGAATTGATATGGTTTTGGATGTGTTGCTATCAAGGTGCATGATCACGTTGTTACAACAACAACAACAATGACTGAAAGTGTTGAAAGCGCACCCACTCCAAATTAAGTATTATTTGATATTTCCCTTAATAGCAAACGGATTTTGATGAAATATGGCGCAGCAAACGGGTCTTCATGAGTTGCATTTGGTGGTCCCGGGAGTGCGGCACATACTTATGTCGTTTTTGCGACGAATCGATTTCCATGTCAGTAGACACGGAAATCCTTTCTTCGCAACAACGACAGGAGTTTGGACTAAAGTACCGAGACCACCAAATGATGCTTAACAACACGCGTTTGATGCGCCATATTCCATCAAAATCCGTTACATAATAAGGACAAAAGAAAAGAATAAGTACTTTGAATCGGAGGGCTTCTGGGGCCCGTTTCACTAAACTTCTTACGCCTAAAATGTTCGTAAGTTCAAATTTAAGATCGTCTGTAAATTTCAATTTATGGATTTACATTTATTGAGCATAGGCTGCATATGCAGCCTATGCTCAATAAATGTAAATCCAATAATTATTTACAAGAAAACAATGTTAATATGATATTTTCAGATTATCATAATTTTACACTTTACAGGAAGTTTAGTGAAACGGCCCCCTGGAAGTTTCAGTACTTGTTGTTGTTGTTGTAACCACGTGATCATACACATTGGCTGTGGCACAACTAATACTATTTTTGCGAAATCTCAACTTACATGCTTGAACCTTCTATGATGTACACGTGATTATACTGTGCTTGTTTATGTGTGTTTATGTGTGTATGTTCTGAGTGAACAAGTTACATTTAAACTATTGTAATAAGTGTGTGATAAGCAATATTCAATGAAAATCGAAAACCAATGCATCATAAGGAAATACATTAAATGCCTCGACCTGCGAACAGAGATATAATAGGATCTAAACTGGCTGCCGTTAGGACGCATCATTATTACTGTCTGTTTCACAAAAGCTGCCCAAATTTTACGGCTATATAGACAATGCAAAAACTTTTCTTTTTTTTGTTTTGATAGTGTTAAATTTTATCAAAATGTAAGAATGAGCCTTGGTCAAATATTGATATTATTGCGAAAATTTTATTTCTCTATGGGAATTTAACATGGGGGAAAAAGAGGTAGAGGAGTTGTGGGAGGAGTCAAAAAACGAAAACATTTGGAAATTGACTCCGAACCTAGTTAAATAGCTTGGAAATGATCTAACTAAGAAAACAAAAGTTAAATTTTCAAAATTGGTCCAGGATTACTGAAATTCTAAAATGATTCCCCATATTAAATCCCCATAGACATCTTCACTCACTCTGTGAAGATGTATATGGGGCTTTTACATGGGGAAATTGTTTTTTCACAATAAAATCAATATTTGACCAAATTTCACGAAATAAAAAGAAGGCTCATTCTTAAATTTTCATTTAATTTAATATTATCGTAAAAAATATTGTTTTTGAATTGTTTATATGGCCGCAAAATTTGGGCAGCTTTCGTGAAACAGACAGTAGTAATGTTTCAAACAGTTGTTAACCCTTAGACCGCTACTCACAATAATTTTCGTCTGCTGTTGCTTTTATATCTTGCCTTATTTCGTGAAACAGACAGTAGTAATGTTTCAAACAATTGTTAACCCTTATACCGCTACTCACAACAATTTTCGTCTGCTGTTGCTTTTATATCTTGCCTTATTTCTCAATAAAACATGGTTTGACAGCACTTCAGAATCATTTACAATGCAAATGATTCTGAAGTGCTGTCAAAGCATGTTGTAAATTATTCTAAAGTGTTGTCAAAGCATGTTTTTGAATAAAAATGGAAAATAACAAATAAACAGCAGAAGACAAAAAAACTAAGATGGCGGTCTAATGGTTAATATTTTCTCAGTCATATATTTACAATATTATCACGAGTGACTATACGTTTTATGTTTCATGTCTTGCATGTCATGTATACTTCATGTGCAGAATATGGTTTAGAAAAAAATAACACGTTTCATGAACTTCCGATCGCGTTATCAGTTGATATAACGTAAATTGTATTTATACGGTACATTGCCATGTCATGACATGTCAAATATTTTATCCCGTCAACACAGTGCGTATGTGCCGTGAAACACGGTGCCGTGAAACATTTTTGATATCCTCTCAATACGACCCATTTTAAAGCCATTTGTAGGTGTTGACGGGATAAATAGAGAATAGTAGGTTAGTGCCGTGAATGGGAAAAAAAATATCTGGCAAGGCTCAGGAAGCGGGATGGGCGAGGCTCTGCCGAGCACATCCCGTTTCTGTGCCGCGTCAGATATGTTTTCCCATTCACTGCACTAACCTACTATTCTATTTATCCCGTCAACACCTACAAATGGCTGTAAAATGCAAAAATAGTATTGACTGGATATCAAAAATGTTTCACGGCATCGTGTTTCACGGCACATACACACTGTGTTGACGGGATAAAATTTAATAGTAGGTTAGTGCCGTGAATGGGAAAAAAATATCTGGCGCGGCACGGAAACGGGATGTGCTCGGCATAGCCTCGCTCATCCCGTTTCCTAAGCCTTGTCAGATATTTTTCCCATTCACCGCACTAACCTATTATTCACTATATATTCAAATTGCTAGTATACTTTTAACGATTACCTCTATTGGTATAAAATAGGTGACTAATAATGTATGAAAATCTGAGTAGTATTGTAAGGTCACTCAGTGTGGGGTATTATAGTGTGGTATATTATTATACCATAAACAACTTTATGTGGTGACTGCGACAGGAGAAATACGGTTTATGTGACTTGCGACCAGTGTAGATCCAGATCAGCCTGTGCATCCGCACAGTCTGATCAGGATCTGTACTGTTCGCCATTCCATTAATCAAACAGCCGTCGTGCTTCTAACAGGCAATATTATTATAAGTTATTGTGATTCTACACAGGCTATATGGTGTAATATTGCCCGTCTGGTGGTATGTTCACCCGAGACGATAGCCGAGGGTGAACATACCTTCAGACGGGCAATAGTACACCATATAGCCTGTGTAGAATCGCAATAACGTATTTTTACAAGAAAGTAAAGATCATTGTCATACCGCAGATAAGTTTATCGGCTTTTGATTGGCTAGCTTGCCTGGTCATATATATTAGTTTAGTGTTTTAAAATCTCAACACACTAGGCTTCGTGACACGGCTATATTTAGGTCATAAACTATGGGTTCCACGCACGAAACGCGGCGTAGCAATGACAGCGAATATTTGGGAACCAGTCGCATTCTTCTAGAGGCGCCAAAGGGAGAGCAGATCGATAGAGCAGTGGAATATAAATTAAATTACACGATATAAAAAAAACTGTCATAAAGTCGTTTTCGATGGATTTCTTACTCCATATTTAGTTTGTTTTCGTTTAATAAAAAAACAAAATGTTCATTTACGCCTTTATATTAAGACTGACGGTAGAAAATCGAATCTCGGATTATTTTTCTTCCTGAAAAACTTAACGCAAAGATCAAAGGAAAAGATATGTTTATACGCCAAATAACGGATCTGCGGTATGACAAATACGTTATTGTGATTCTACACAGGCTATATGGTGTAATATTGCCCGTCTGGAGGTATGTTCACCCGAGGCGATGCTATATGGTTTAATATTGCCCGTCTGAAGGTATATTCACCCTCGGCTATCGCCTCGGGTGAACATACCTCCAGACGGGCAATATTACACCATATAGCCTGTGTAGAATCACAATAACTTATATTATCAGGTTACTCGGTGTGCTATTTGATCAGCTTGTGCATCCGCAGTCTGATTATGATCTGTACCATTCGCCATTATATTAAAAGAAAAGCTCATTGTGTTTCGAACAATCAATATTGTAAGGTTATTCACTGTGTGAGGTACTATAGTGTGGACTGTGGTACCACTACAATGACTGAATTCTGGGGTGGCAAATATTACCCCACCCACTATATTCACTGTGTTTGAATGGTGACAATATCGCCATCGTAGTACGGTACTATCGTAGTATGTTATAATTAATGCAGCAATGTTGAATTCTTGTCATAATCCATAATGTATACGATCATTATTATTAGCACAGTGGAAACATTGTAAATATATATTTCAAGGTGCATGATCACGTGGTTACAATAACAACAACGTCGCCCACTCCAAAGTAAGTATTATTTGATATGTTCCTTAATATGCAACATATTTTGATGAAATATGGCGCAGCAAACGCGTCTTCAGGTGATGCATTTTGTGATCCAGGGAATTTGGCACAGACTTATGTCGTTATCGATTCTTCGCAAAAATGACATAAGTTTTGGCGACAATACAGAGACTACCAAATGCAGCTTAACAAGACGCGTTTGATGCGCCATATTTCATCAAAATCAGTTACGTAATAAGGAAAATATAAAATAATACGTACTTTCAATGGGATGGATTCTGGAAGTTTCAATACTTGTTGTTGTTGTTAGTACCACGTGAGCATACACCTTGTATTTTTTTTTTTAAATGACACAAGAAATTACACTACTTATGATATTCCAGGAGCAGTAGTATGTTGAATATGGGAACAGTACTGTCGGTTCCACATTTTGCTGCCGACGAACATTTGGCCATTAGACACATTAAACCAAAACAATGTTTAAAAGGAAGTACTTTTTCATCAATAACAAAAAAGTCACCCTCCCCAAAAAATATTGTTTGATGCAATTCCATCAAATATTGATTTTATTGCGAAAAAACGATTTTCCTATGGGAATTTAACATGGTGAGTTAATTTCAAAAACTTTTCGTTTTTCGATCCTAAGACGAAACAATTTGGAAATTGACTCCGAAACCTGGCGAGATAGGTTGAAAATGATATAACTAAGAAAACAAAAGTTAGATTTTGAAAATCGGTCCACAAATAAAAAAAATATTTAAAAATATATATATTTTTTAGCCCCCATGTTGAATTCCAGATGCTTATATTTAATGTTTTACAAAGTTACCCCACCCGTATATATTTGGCCAGAAATGTCAACATGAATTTGTTGGAATTGTTTTCATAAAAATATAAGGCACGGAGGCTTTGTTATGACCTTCTCTGCCACATACAACACGACACCATTTCCTGAAAATGATTCCAAAGCGGAGTCATAACCGGAGCTGACATTGAGTTTCGTAGAATTATGAAATACTCTAAGAAAAACACCTAGTCAAACTTTACAAAGTCCAACTTCACAAAGTCAAGAAATATTCATAAACCTATTTGTCTAGACACACTGGTGTAACTTGCAGGGACCGTACTGAAATACATAGAAAAGCGTTCACGCCTTTTGTACCGCTACCTCCGCATTGTTCCGTGAGACTAAAGACTGCAATAATTATTGTGACGTCGCCAATTGTTAGGCATATATATAGAGAATAGTAGGTTAGTGCCGTGAATGGGAAACAATATCCAGCAAGGCTCAAGAATTTCTTTATTTCTCATCAGAAGTATATGTTGTGACCACTCATTTGAACCGTCTCGCCGAGACGGTTCAAATGAGTGGTCACAACATATACTTTGGTTCAGAAATAAGGAAAATAGATAGAGAATAGTAGGTTAGTGCCGTGAATGGGAAAAAATATCTGGCAAGGCTCAGGAAACGGGATGGGCGAGGCTCTGCGAGCACATCCCGTTTCCGTGCCGCGCCAGATATGTTTTCCCATTCACGGCACTAACCTACTATTCTATTTATCCCGTCAACACCTACAAATGGCTGTAAAATGCAAAAATAGTATTGACTGGATATCAAACAAAAATGTGTCACGGCATCGTGTTTACACACTGTGTTGACGGGATAAATGCCGAACTCGAACGTATCCCTTTACACAGACGTGACGTCACGTGAATGAGTCCTCACTCAAGATGGTTATATATGTGTACGGGAACTACAGTACGTGTAATATATAATACGGTCTCGATGAGTTTCTCGGATTGACACAGGTGGCCTTTGTAAAAACGCGCCCGAGCCAATAATTATTATCATTAGCCATGTAATGCACACTTCCTGTTTAGCTTATAATAACAACCAGGGCCCGGTTGCTCAAAACCTATGTGTAATACTGTTAACGATTTAACAGTCTGTTAAGCTAACAGAGACTTTGGGGAACTTGGACCAGTAGCCTATTTCACCAACATTGTAAAGTATACTTATCTAGCAACGTATACTTTGAATTTAAGAATAAATTTATTAATTTGTATTATACTGAATTTATTACATTATCACAGCAATTTTGGCTGTGATAATGTAATAAATTCAGTATAATAATTCTGGATAGTACTTGTAATCATCAAATATATGCAGTCGTTAGTTCTATATGACATAATGCATTCCGGGAAAAATAATGTATTACTCCCTCAAAGTATACTTTGCTTGATAAGTATACTTTGCAATTTTCAGGAAATCGGCTACAGTTCTCGTTACATGGTGATATCTCGCGTGGGGGGATCAGCCGGATGTGTCTACATTGGTCGGATAATGATCTAGATCTAACTCTAGACCTAGCTGACGATTTAAAGTCACGAGATAGAGAATAGTAGGTTAGTGCCGTGAATGGGAAAAAATATCTGGCAAGGTTCAGGAAACGGGATGGGCGAGGCTCTGCCTAGCACATCCCGCCGTTTCCGTGCCGCGCCAGATATGTTTTCCCATTCACGGCACTAACCTACTATTCTATTTATCCCGTCAACACCTACAAATGGCTGTAAAATGCAAAAATAGTATTGACTGGATATCAAAAAATGTTTCACGGCACCGTGTTTCACTGCACATACTCACTGTGTTGACGGGATAAAAATAAAAAATACGCCATCCGTAGTGTAGATACGTGTGCAGTAACCTTGAACACGGGTTTAAAAAGATATATTACATCACATGTTGGTTACATACATTTGTGGCTCAACTTATAATAATGGGTTTGTGGGATTTGTGACCAGTGTAGCTCCAATAAATAGCTATAATTCACTTACTGAATGTTAAATAAACTAAGTTCTTTCCGTTCGCTAGCGATCGTACGATATTATTCATACACACATAAGTCTATACACTGGCGAGATATCAATTGGCGAACAGAATTTACGAAGAGAAGTCATTGAATAGCAATTAGATTGCACATACATTCGGAGCCCAGCAGGGGACATGGATTATTTTCAATTAATTCGTTCCCACAAAATAACAATTCGTTCCCTCAATTTAACAATTCATTCCCCCGAATTAACAACTCATTCCCACGAAATGACAATTCGTTCCCTCGAATTGACAATTAGTTCCCTCAATTTAACAATTCGTTCCCTCGAATTAACAATTCGTTCACACGATATAACAATTCGTTCCTACGAATTAACAATTCGTTCCTGTGGGAACGAATTGTTATTGTTATTTCGTGGGAACGAATTAATAAAACAAAGAATTCTACGTCCCCTGCGGGTCTCCATACATACGCGCTTTCTATACGATTTCACCAAAATCCTATATGCATGTGTAAATGTCATAGGTGTTTGAAGATATGGTCAGTATGTGGGTATCATATGGGTATTTTAGTTGATTTTGGGTAGATTTGGGTGGATTTCATTGGTTTTGAGTAATTTACATATTTGTGTGCAACTACTAATGCTCACTCATTACACACGACATAAATCGTAAATTATCTGCACGTTCACCGTTCCGAACTTTCGGACCCCCTTTATAATGTCAAAATACACATTTAGTAGGGGGGCTTAGCATGCTATAGGGGTCGAATCGTTCAATTTCATCTAACTATTTAAAATGTTGGTCATAGATAGACATGAACATGGCATTTCATAATCCGCCGACAGACAAGCTAAATTTTCCCCGTGGCGGCCGTATTTGACAAATCCAAGATGGCCGCCATCAGAATTTGGGCACATCATAACTTTTAAACTAAACATCTATTTTGGGGTTTTCAGGGACAAGGAACATACTCGCCATATTATTATTGCAATTTAATGTGAAGGTCAAGGTCATATCACAATTTCAAGGTTAAAATTGGCGAAATCTGGTTAAAATTATTAAAAATATGTTATTTATTCTAGGTTACACATTTGTAAAACAAATCGGTCCCTTCAATATCACTCGCTATTAGGTTGCTGTTTTCAAACAGTGTATATCTAGATCATGAGATGGCTTGTAATCATTATGATCTACATTTTTTGCCACCATTTTCTTATTTTTCAAGATATACCACATTTTTATGAATCGATTGGCATGAATAATTGTCATCATGTCAGATATTTAGGGATGAATTTGAAAGGTCTAAGAGCTAGGGACCATTTATTAAGATAATGATTCAGTTGTCTAAGGTGATTGATAACCATGCAATATACTAGTCAGAAATTCAATATGACCACCACTTCAACATGGGTATGTTTTAAACATTAACAAAATCACAACAAAAATTCTCCAGATTTTCACATGATATAGTACTTAACTAACATATCATGATACTCATTATTCAAAGCCAACTTCTTTTTATGCAATTTAAAATTGTTGGCAAGAACACAGATTCAGTCTATGTTTGTCCTGTGTCTCCTGTCTTGGGACTTTCTGGTAACTCAAATAGCATTAGTATGTACTATCTCACTGATCATCTGTTACATTATTGACACAGCCTCCTTCACACCTACAAAGGGACGTACATCGCACCCCAGCTTTGTTGCACTTGCAGTGACCTCGACATGCTTTTTGACACCCCCAATGGAGAAGGGAGCACGCCTTACTGGCATCAGCCAGTGTTGTCCAGAACGGCAACCACTGGTTTGTTTTCACATCAAGCTCCCAGCCCCACCTGCTGAAGTCAGGGATCTCCCGATGACACATGAAGGCCTGTCGCCAAATAAAACATACTTGAAGGATTGACCTCTTTGAATGTTCAAACGGTGCAGCCTGTGTGGGAGGTATGGCCTCAAGTGAGCGTGATCCGTGTGAGAACAAATTTTGCCTCGCCTGGTTCACCGTCGGAGCACTGCAACTCTTGCTGTACATGATCACATGAAAGCGATCAAGCTGCTGCATGTGTACTGAGTCTATTGTGAATGTGTCGGGGTTTGCAGTAATTTCTAGCAATGTCTCCGTCATCTCTGGCATGCTCTCCCATGCAGCCCATGATGACTTCTTTCCACATCCGAGGAGCTGAGACGTCGTGTCACATCCACTAAGAGCATGGAAGAGAGGAATGGTCCGTGATCTCGATGGACCTAACCTTGAGAATAAATCACGGACTGGACTATCTCAGTAGTTCTTGCAACTTCCAAAAGAGAGAAATTGAACTGACTGAAAAAAGCAATGGCGAGAACGACAATATCACTATCTACGGTGCGGACATATGCTCGAGTATGCCCTTGACGTGATGCGTGTGCTAGATGGAGGATGATACGCGAGTCTGCCTCACTGTGGTTGCAGGGTTGCAGTTCTGATGTGTCGCATGGCTTGTTGGACAAAACAGTTTCATCCTTTGTTGTAAGAATGAGGATGTTATCCAGAGTGATTTCAGAGAGTTTCTTGCTGCAGAAAGAGAACAGTTATTTCTTGTTCTTGGTGTTCATAAGATATTTCTGCCAGTCGCTTTTTCGGGATGGGTGTGCTGCCTCCTGTACCTATCTGAGTTCGTGGACCAGAACAACGCCGTAGTTGGGTCTGTCTCTTCACGCTCGTCTCTGGGTATACATCACACACTGCATCGACCCGCTCAACAGATGGAGTCAGATGACTCTTCAAGAAGGCAACTACATGCATGGGAACATAGTCGCTGAATGTAGCTGCACGAGTTGGCCGCACCATGTGAACCACCGCTGGCATGTCTAGGACCTGGACTGTGACATCACGAGCATCAGCGTTCGCTGTTGTCGGGGCACCGAGACTCTTAAGAATATCAGATTTTGTCCCTGATCTCAGACCTCCACGATCAGCAAGAGAGGGTGTCTCACGTTGATTCTCAAATATGAAGAAATCTGACATATCAGCATCTGGTCGAGACTGCAGAGAAAGGAACAACTGAGTAACAAGAGCTGTGTTCTTTTTAAGAACACCCACTTTCTCGGAACGCTTTGAACGAACATCTGGGCGATAGGCAAATGTATATATGCCGTTGCGCTTAATGGTGTCTGAGATGGCGACTGAAGCAGTGTGCACCCTGGTTTGAACATACCTGTCATGTAGAAATTGGCCGAGCTCATCTATCTGATTCAATGATGCTGCCACCTCGGGTACCATGACACCGTGAGTGTCGATAGCAACAAGCTCATGACCGGTTTCCAGGAATGGGTTGCTGCGGTCTCTAAGTACACCCATAAACTTCTTTACATCAGTGATGAAGCGTACTTGGAGAGCATGCGACTCTTCATGATGAGCGAGAGATGTGTCAAGAGCAGACACTCAAATTTGGCAATTAGCCTCATAGAATCGGGACCAGCTAGCATGTAGAGGGCAATCGCATCAGTATCATCATACATGTCTGACAAGCCACCAGCACCTGCCTGCAGTTTTCTGTTGCTGTGTTCATGGGACTGGTCTTTGGCCATAAGCGAGAAGTTGTGACGAGAACGCTGGACAACAAAATGTCACTTCTTGAACTCTGTATACACGTCCGGGTGGTTCACAGGCAACTCGACCAAATCTTTCACATGGATGGGCACCCACCTAGAATAATTGGAATGGTCAAAGACAAAGAACAAGGGGCATAGTTCGTCCAGAACTTGGACGTAGAGTTCGAAATCACCCTCCTGTAGTGACCTAACAAAGCGACACAGGAGGAGCTCCAGTTCTGTTATTTGGGACCAGTACTTGAACATAGGTATATGGCTTCTACGGTTCGTGTTCCATAAGTCAAATGGTTCAGGAGGTCCCCGCACTTCGTCACAGTAGACAGCATATGCCTCTTGCTTCAGAAGCGACAGAGCTACAAGAGAGACCTGGTGGGCATATCTACTGTCTGTTTCACGAAAGCTGCCCAAATTTTACGGCCATATAGACAATTCAAAAACAATATTATTTTCGATAATATTAAATTAAAGGAAAATTTAAGAATGAACCTTCTTTTTATTTCGTGAAATTTTGTCAAATATTGGTTTTATTACGAAAAATTTATTTCTCTATGGGAATTTAACATGGCGGAAAAATGTAGAGGAGCATGTGGGAGCAGCGAAAAAACGAACAAAATTGGAAATTGACTCCGAAACCTCCGACTCCGATAGCTTGGAAATGATCTAACTAAGAAAACAAAAGTTTAATTTTAAAAATCGGTCCAGTATTTCTAAAATTCAAAAAGAAATCCCCATGTTAAATCCCCATAGACATATTCACTCCGTGAAGATGTCTATTGGGATTTAACATGGAGAAATTGTTTTTTCGCAATAAAATCAATATTTGACCAAATTTCACGAAATAAAAAGAAGGCTCATTCTTAATTTTTCCTTTAATTTAATATTATCAAAAGAAATCTTGTTTTTGAATTGTTTATATAGCCGTAAAATTTGGGCAGCTTTCGTGAAACAGACAGTAGTACGCTTGATGTGATGATCGTCTAGGGTTGACACAGCTCTGCCGGCTGTAAACACCTCAGCGGTAAACATGGCCCATTCCCATCCAGACCCACGGATGAACTTCCCGATCACAAGCTGTGCTTTATCCTCGATGTGAAGTGCTCCCATCAATAACACATACTTGTTTTCGCCGAGGATCATGGGGAACTGCCACTGAAACTGCTTTGCAATTAAATACATAGGCTGGTAAGCGACAAGGACGGGTGTCTGATCAGGGTTGAGGAAACAAATGGACTTTTTGACAAGGAGCATCACATGTTTGATGATACCAGGATATGTAGAATTGTCAGGAAACAGTGGCAATATGTCGATCTCTGCCGGGGGCTTGATGGAGCTAGAATCATGCAACTTGGAGTGATAACCTGACCACGTCACAACCTCATATTTCCCCAAATACTCCTGTGACAGGAGTCCACCAACATGGTTAATCCATTCCTCATCCTTGCTCTGGAGCCAGGTATTCTATCATGAAACGGCCTAACTGGGCCACCCTCGTCACTACATGGTACAAACATGTCATTATGTCGGAGATCAACAGGTGGGACGATGACATAATGGTCTGGGAGCTTGGGTTTAGTAGTATCCAAAGGATCAATTTTAACTGGATCACGAGTAACTCCCATGTTCTCACTTGATAAGTGATTGGTTAGTGTGACTGCCATGCCAGGAAACTCATCTTTTGATATGTTGCTAGTATTATTGTGGTCTAAATTATCTATATCCCCAGATGTGAAGACACCTGACCGCATATTGGTAGGCAGGACAACACCGTCCTCCTCAAACCTCTTGCATACACGTCGAGCAACATCCACTTTCACTTCACGAACGCGATCATACGATACAGAAATACCTAGTTGGTGAAATGTGTCAACAAGATGCTTGGAGCGCGTATTACTGTGAATTTTGATACAAGTATATAGTTGGAGTGATGTCTCGTGATCTCTGATATGACGGATATTGGTAGTGGTCTTGGAAATAGAAGTACCTTTGACTGAATTGTACATGATAAGGTGACTAAGACCACATGCCACCTTAAATCGCTGGTGCATACCAGCATCGCTATCACCAGATACTCCGGAACTGTCAAGTGTTGCCTGTGGACCATGAAGCAGAACGGCCATAAAGGACAATAGTGACGCTGGGATAGGTTTGTTAAGCAATCAGATGGAAATGAACCAACAAAAGGATCCTGTTTCACAACAACGTCTTTCCGCAGCACTACTGCTGCCCTCATCAGAAGAAGAGCATCCGCTTGATTGATATCAGACTGTTGGTGAGACTGAGCAAGAACTTCTCCAATCGTGTTTGAGTTGCAGAGGAACACATCCCTACCCTTATTGAATCTGTGCCAACCAGAGGGAAAATATGTAAAAGATGGTCTTTGAACCGAGTTGGGTTTATATTTTGACATGGACAACCTACCTCTTCCAACCTTTTCTTGTAAATTGACTCTAGGTATGTACGCTTGAAAACCTTACCTGCCTCTTTCATATACAAAACTAACTGTGATGTTACCATATGATCGAATGCAGGAGGTGCGGGACCAACAGAAGCTGGGGTTGTAGCTTTGTTTACCCTGGCGCCAGCATCACAAAGTGACATGTAACATTGATTGTGATAACATACATTTTCAGCATGGGCATCAGCTGTGACTGTGACTAGACGTGCATGTAATAAGAAAGTCTTAGTCTGTAGCGCACAGACCTTCAATTCATCAGACATATAATCAGACGCGACCTTATGTAAATCTCCACTATTATCCTCACATATATTTCTAGATACTGGGGTGGACCTGTTCATAGGTTTGTTATTAACATGCATGTGTGATGAGAACATGTATAATTACCTGAAAAATTAGAAAATATTTGGCACTAGCAGATGATCTGTTGTTGTTGTTGTTGCTGCTGTTGCTGGTGGTAATGAACTGCAGTCACTTATTTTTGCACACCCTCCTATGACACGACAGCAACTTCATCTTAGATTTGACATTCCATTATATGTCTTGATAATTGTTATTTACCAAACATAGATATAGGCACCAAAATCAGAATGGGTTTTGTTGTCAAACACCCAGTTTTCATTGGCGACCATTTGGACTTATATTCTGGTCTTGACATGCATGTACATGTCTATAAAATGAAAATAACTAACTCAGCATATTAAACAATAGAAGAATTGACAAATATAATATAATACTTGTGTGAAACACATGATAACATGTGTGAAACCTATATGTCCGACCAATTTTAACATTTATAATGTAATTTCACCTTGACCTTGAATCGCAAAAATAATATGACGGATTATGAAATGTAATGTCCATGTCTATCTATGACCAAAATCTCAAGGAGTTAGATGAAAGTGATCGATTTTTTTGCTAAGCCCCCCTACTAATTACCGGAATTATACGTGTACTAACTCGCAGGAGGTGACGTAAATTGTATATTGGTAACAATGCACCCAAACCACAAGAGATACCAAATTAACCCATAAAACACCGAAATATAAACCGTTTTTCAATACCCTGTAGTAAATGCTAGTCCCTCTGGTCCAATGTAACTGGAGTAGCAGGTAAAATATTTGCGATCATTGTAGACCCAGATCAGACTGCGCCCGCACAGTCTTATCTGGGTCTGCACTGTTCGCCATTCCTCAACGAATCACATTCCAAGGTTCAAACAAACAACATAGATCTATATCAGAAAAACGAATTTGGATCAGAAACTCAAATTGTAGTAAATACCATAAGCCCCATTCCTCCAGTCACACATACACTGTTTACCTATGAGGATGAAGACAGCGCACTGGAATATCCATGTCCCGAGGTGGCCGGTCGAGACCATTACCGCCATAATCACAATCCAGACCCTCTATCGGCTTCCAGGAATGTATAAATAGACACACACGTTGTTAGACACACCCCAGAGTCGACACGTCTTGTCGCATTCCTTGTGAATCTACATCCCGTGGTTATCCATCCGTTAAATGTTTTAGTTAAAAGCAATAATTAGGTACAACATACATGAAGTCCGATAAATGATTCAGTGAGTTTTATAAAGGACAAACGCCACTATTACACATTAAGTCCGCGTTCATGCATAGCCTGCTGTTTCAATATCACATATTCTTACAGAAACCAGATTGATCAACGCTTCGTTCGACTTTATATGCTGCGGATAGTTACACCATCGTGCAATGATATTCACTTCCTAAATCAATCTACAAGAGTTGTGTGGTTATAACGCGTACACCCGGTTATGTGAATGTAACCACCCGGACCGACCCACCCTATGACTGTGAGTACATGTTATATAATGTTAACCCTTTCAACACCACACGCCTGTATAGTGGTATTGGCAAACAGTTTCTTTACTTTTGAGAACAAAAACACCCCCTTTTCATAAATGGACTAGTCTGAAAATCATTTTGTGTTGGTTGGATTGTTGCAAAATTAACATATCAAAATCCATTCCAGTTACTTAGGGGTGAAAGGGTTAATCAATCCTGTTTTCACTTTGAACAGTCCAAATCAGAAATCTGACGTAATTGGTGGGGTATGGCGTCAAATATACAAATCGTTAAATTGTCTAGTATACTGGATATCAGGTGCCATACAGACCAATCATAATTGGCGTGACGGGGATTCTTTTGAAAACCTATAGGGTTAGAAACACAATAGCTTGATATACGATCTCGGGTAATATGTGCCTCTCACTATATTGTGTGTTTAACCATAACATCGCTTACTTTAAGTGTGTCGTTCGTATTTTTGTTTTGAGACACTTAAAAGAACGTTTTGACAGCGCATCATTTGCTTCAAAGGTACATGTTGGATTACTTGCAAAAAAAAAGTGCAGATCTAGATGAGACGGCTCGTCACGAGCCGGCTCATCTGGATCTACACTGTTTGCCAATACCACTACATGAGTGATGATTAATATGATATTTATTAAACCGTTTCCTAATTTCGTCAGAAACTATACTATGCGCTTCTTATGAATCTTATCAACAAGTTTAATAAATATCATATTAAATCAATACGAATGTTAGAATACGTATATGAGTGCATGTAAACATACACATCATTCGTTTTAAAGGCGGCGCCGATCACATAACATCTGTTGCAGTGTAACTTGCATATTTATTACAACAGGCTATTATGATTTGTAATATCCTCTATTATTGTGTGACTAAGTAGGTCTGTCATTCTCATTGGCTGAAACACGGCCACGTGATTATCTACACATTGAATGTAGACCTCTGAACGGTTTGTTTACATGAATAAGTACTCTCGGACCTATTTATGTTCATAAAGGCGTCGGTGAACATTACTTTTCGAAGGTCCGTAAGTCTCATGTAAACCTCCTCAAAAGACAATGATTGTATATTATTACACTTTGAACGTCCAGTTTATGCAATAAGTATGATGAATGGCAATGTGGCAAATTGTGGCTGTCGCAATAGCGATTATGCGTCGGCAACGTGCCAACAACGAACACAAACTTGTAATAGGCCATGGGCCAAATATGGACCCCCCCCCCTGTGGTACATAAGCAGACATATTTTTCTGATAACTACAATCAATTACGAGTTTAATGCAACTTGTCTGCGCTCTGTAACCCGCTGGATGAATGTATGGCACCATTTTGAAGTATACCACCCAGCAACTTTTTGCCATATTAAAAAATCACACTTTTTGTAAAAATGTGACAAAATTATATTGTTAAACACGGAAACTGCTGTTGTTTTGCAGGTTTTGAGAGATGTTTATAGCAATACTTTACATTTAAGCACAATTAAGGACCGTCCGGTCCTTTTAAGCAAATAGTTTGCATATTTAATGACCCCACCCACTCCAGTTCAATGGTAACACATGTATTGCCACACATCTCTTCCCATACAGTATTTATAAATTGAAACTATGGAAAATATACATGCATGTGCTCATGAAACAAGTGCAAACTATAGTTCCTGTTTTTCTAATGCTTACTGCACATGATACTAAGTTAACCACAACTGAATTTGAAACCGTTACCCCACCCATTAAATATACAATGTACATTTTACACATATTGAGTTTCATCAGCTGTCTCCACTTACATTTACTTTTAACTGGTACATATGAATAGTCAACTACTTCAACATGACACATTATTGGGCAAGAAATGATTCGATACACACACACACACACACAAACACAGATATACACACACACACACATACATACATACATACATACATACATACATACATACATACATACACATACATACATACATACATACAACATGCATGCATACATACATACATACATACATACATACATGCACGCACGCACGCACGCACGCACGCACGCACGCACGCACACACACACACACACACACATACACACACACATACATACATACATACATACATACATACATACAGTTACCAAGTTTGAAGCATCGCGCCTATGGCGGGGACAATCCCCACAACATCAGGTAAGAAACTATTCATTATTTGCATCGTCACATCAAATATGGTTAATAAAATCCTTAACATATACCTAGCATCATATACATAAATGTACATACATACATACATACACAGTTACATAATGTGTCCAGGGCTTTCATTGTTCTTGATTTGTGCATGATTATACAACAAGATAATTAATTTTGAATCAAAGTTTGAAGCATCGAGCCTGTGGCGGGGACAATCCCCACAACATCAGGTAAGAAACTATTCGTTATTTGCATCGTCACATCCAATATGGTTCATGAAATCAATTACATATACATAGCATCACATATATATAGACATACATACATACAGTTACATGTGTCCAGGCCTTTCATTGTTCTTGATTTGTGCATGATTGTGCAACAAGGTAATTAATTTTCACTGAGGATTGAAAGCCTCGACACCAGGTAAGAAATATTTTGATATTTACAATAACAGATGAAATAAAATATGGTACACAATAGCATTGACATATTAATATCAGCATATATAGACATACATGAAGTTACATAATGTGTCCGGTGCATTCGTTGTTCTTGATTCACGTATGGTTGGTTACAAGTAATTCATTTTAAATCAGGTTCGAAAGCATCGCACCTGTGGCGGAGTCAATCCCCACGGCATCAGGTAGGAAACTCTTCGATATTTTCTGACATCAACAGCGCTCAGGTATTATCCTAACATGCTGTACAAATCGTAGATACATATCTAGTGAATTCGGCTTAAGAGAAGCAACCTAGTCATATGCTTCATCCGCATCAAACATGCTATCTAGTAAGCTGTCAGGCTCAGGGGCATCTGTTTCATCAACAGCCACCGTATCCACTTCTTCCTCTTCTTCTACCAGTAGATCTATCATTTCAGTTGGCAGGTAATCCCCCTTTGTCCATTTGAACTCCAGCATTCCGTTTATGACCTCCCACCCGCGGCCATTTTGGGCGGTATGCATACATTCGATTGGTCAGCGCTGCACCAAATTAGGATTTGGTGATTAGCTCTCATTATATGCATTCTCAACGATGACCTGCATGGTGGCAGAATGCTAAGATTCAGCGCCATTGTAACTTGACAGCAGCTCTCCTGATTTGGGACTGAACTTTTGCAGGAATAGCTCCATGCGAAGTTGTTTATGTCTGTAATACTAGTACTAGTACTCCTATACATCAGACACACAAAGTGTTCAAGGTCTTCGAAGAGTTGTGGTTCTACAGAAGGGGACAAACCCAACTGCATGAATGTGTCAGTGAATTCTGGGTGCCTCTGAAGTAGTGTTAGCTGTGTCACCTTTCCACTACGAACGAAAGCACTCGTGCTGTCACAACCGGTGAACGCATGAAGTGCTGGCAATGCCAAACACAGCTGCGTACCAACCTCAGCAATAATACCGTGTATGTCAAGCAGTCGTCGTTTGTTGCCGACATCGGTGTCAAACAGCACACGCTGTTTCACCTGAGTAACAGTACACACACGTCGGTATCTGGAGATCTGACAACAATTGTATTGTTCTCCAATACATGCGATGCATGGTGCAAACAATGCAATACCAGCCGTGTGTCTGCTTCCTCTTGTGACGAATTCAGTTCTTCTATTTCGTCAGTGTGTGTTGATATGCCATCCATACTAGTTAATTCGACGCATTTGGTTTCACACACAAACACAATTGTTCTTCCCTTCTCCTTGTGTGCGTATTTATCTTGCATCCATTCATTAAGTAGGAGTTTGCACAATTGTGTCTTGTTCACATTGTTCGGGAGGAACTGCTTCCAGTCATGTGGAACCTTTGTCAGCGGTCCCTTGATCAAGTATGTATTTGTGGTACCTCTTCGTTGTCGTTCATTGGTTTTAATTGACAGAGGATGGTACGTGTCTGTTACAAAATCCACGCGTTCTGCTTTCGGCATTTGATCATATAGACTCACCGCCAGATCTTCAAATGTGTTGGGCAAAGCAGTTTGCATATGTAGAATTGCATTTCCGTCAAAATGTACCGAAAGACATTTGAGACCAGCGTAACGCCAGATGTGACAGTATGATAATGGCACATTCTGTTCGCTATTCAATCTATATTATGAAGTGTCATTTCTATTTAATATATTATATCCAGAACAGACTGCATGTCAATACATGTGTAAGTCAAGACATCCATAGGTCGCATATGTCGCATATATAAGAGGCCATGGGCCAAATATGGAAAACCTACCCCTGCGCGAAACACACATTATATTACGCAATTGTCATGTATATTGATATCCATCACATGGCATTAATTTGCGGTGTAAAAAGTGGTTCAAATGCCAATTATCATACTTATCATCAGTTAACATGGAAAATTGTTAACATGGAACATTGTTGAAAAAACGCCTTTTTGACGGCCATTTTGAAAATTTCCACCATTTATATCATGCTATCAAGTCAATATGTATTACACAATTGATATGCATATTGATATGCATTACAAGGTAGCAGTTACAATGTTAATAGCGGTTCCAATAACACTTAACTGCAGTTACAGTGCAACATTTTCGCAAAAACACACTTTTTGGTGGCCATTTTGAACATGACGGCCAGTTGGTAAAAGTAATTGATTTTGAATTTATCACACACTGTTTTATATTCAATTATGGAGTAGATAAGAACGATTTAGAAAATTTAAATCGGACGTAATACCGGTTAACAGGCGATAAAGCTAGTCCTGTAAACCAAAACAATGGTTTTTGGTGGCCATCTTGGAAAATGGCCGCCATTTGTTCATCCAGCTGCTTTTTAATGGCAGACCTTCTGGAATGACAGACAATTGACTACTGAATTTGAAAATCATAGTGGCGTTATGTACCACAGGGGGGAGGGGGGTTATTGGTGGCTCACAGACTATAATTACGGTGTTCCGTTTAGGCCATCCAACTTATTAATATCGCTATCGGACTACCATAGCACGATAGCACTGTAACGATAGTACGACATCACGATACTACAATCACAATACTACGATACCACGATGGCGATAGCGCGATAACGATAACGGAATATCACAATAGCACGATAACAATACTACGATATTATATCGTAGTATCGTCATCGTAGTATCGTAATATTTATCGTAGAATCATACTAGCATGGTAGTATCGTCATCGTAGTATCGTAATATCGTAATATCATCATCATGCTATCGTACTATCAACATCGTGGTATCGTCATCGTATCATCGTAGGATCGTGCGATCGCAGTATCGCCTCTATGGCGATATACCGATGGCCTTAGCTGGACACCGTCATTAATTCTATGTTTGCTTCACATAGTACACCCATTGTTCACCCAAACAGCAAGTATATTTATTTATGCATGCAGTCATTCGTAATAAGTTATTTAGTAGTGGGGAGACGTGAATGATTTGCTTGAATGGGTGGGTATTCAGTAGACATATCATGTGTCTATGTATACCAAGTTAACGCGTTCAACCCTACACACCATAAAACCAACTTACACAAACTCTGTATATCCAGATGAGCCGGCTCGTAACGAGCCGTCCCATCTGGATCTGCAGCATGTGTTAGTATTATTCAGTTCTAAACAAATTTAAACATTTTCTCATTAATGTAATATGTTTAATAAATATAATGGAACATCCAATGGTGTATATTTAGGTATTAACGAGTTAACAGTATTATATGTTGTCATTGCGCAAATCCATGAAATATAATGCCTCACCTGTATCACATGAAACGGTGTTGGTTTCAAACAAAGGCGACGGAAAAATACCATGACAGTGTCTTCTCGTATAATTATACTTACATTAACTATACCAGGGCCAGGTTGCTCAAAACCTCTGTTAGCTTAACAGACTGTTAAATCCTTAGCAATGCTGCTAAGGATTTAATAGTCTGTTAAGCTAACAGAAGTTTTCAGCAACCGGGCCCAGGCGATTTATTTATTTGTTGTTACCTGTGGTTTCATTCAACTGTTTGGACGAAGTACCTATGCACCATCTATTGCTGGCGACGATCCATTATTGTATAACACAACAGGTGTAGGCGGACGGGTGGGATGGCTGGCTGACTGGGCTTATCATTAGAAAATGACAATTACACAATTGTACATAAATCTGATTCCGAGTCAAACATAAATATAAAAGACGGCTACGGGCTCGACCCGGGACGTTTCGCTCTGGACGATTCGGAACCGTGCTCAAAGTAATTTATACCACGCTCATATGCGTATTATGTTCTCCTAATAACCGTGATACAACCTTCGAGCTATGGGCAGAAGGGACAAAACATGATTGGCAGGTAATCAAAGTCACCATATACTAGTCGTTGGTACGGTGTATCTTTATACGGCATGGACATCTCGATCACGTTGTACAGATGGTAATACATGGTAATATATGGTGTTATGATCATTATCGTTGTTGTTCTTATGTACCCCCGAACGAATGTTGGAGTACATATAGTCTTCACCTATCCGTCTGTTCGTCCGGGTCTGTCCGACATTCAAGTTGTGTTAAAGTTTTCGGCTACCTTATATCCCTATTACGGTAATTAATACGATTGGCCTGACACTTGGTACACGTATTCGTCATCATACATATCTTCACTATGTAGCCCGTGTGCTCAATGTCATTGTTAAATGACTTAGGAATTTGCGATAAAATGTTCAGGGGTACATCCCTCAGTTTTCTGATTTTTTATTAGTTTTTCTTCTTTCAACTGGGCTTTTCGAAGCACGTTGTAAATATGTGGCTGCGACTGGAGAAATGGGACTTGTCGGTTATGCGACCGATGTAGATCCATATTAGCCTGTGCGTCCGCACAGTCTGATCAGGAACTACGCTGTTCGAGATTTAATTCATACATCACCCGTTATTCTCCGCTAACGAGGCATATATATATCGGTATCACGCTACGGGTGTGTGCTATTTGATCCGTACCTACACTGGCCACAAATGTCATAAGCTCCATTGCTCACAGCCACATATTAGTGTATCGTGTAACTCCTGTACTAGTTCCAGAACTGATTATCAGCGAACACTTTAGAGCTTGACTAGGAGTATTGCAGAGTTTCACCAGACTAGAGATTCAGTAAACAGATTCGGAACAAATTGCCGCAATAGCAACACTTACTGTCTGTTTCACGAAAGCTGCTCAAATTTTACGGCTATATAAACAATTCAAAAACAAGATTTATTTTGATAATATTAAATTAAAGGAAAAATTAAGAATGAGCCTTCTTGTTATTTCGTGAAATTTTGTCAAATATTGATTTTATTGCGAAAAAACAATTTCCCCATGTTAAATCCCCATAGACATCTTCACGGAGTGAAGATGTCTATGGGGATTTAACATGGGGAAATTGTTTTGAATTTTAGAAATACTGGACCGATTTTTAAAATTTAACTTTTGTTTTCTTAGTTAGATCATTTCCAAGCTATCTAGCTAGTTTTCGGAGTCAATTTCCAAAAATATTTTCGTTTTTTGACTCCTACAACAACTCCTTTACCTTTTCCCCCCATGTTAAATTCCCAGACAAATCAATTTTTCGTAATACAATCAATATTTGACCAAATTTCACGAAATAAAAAGAAGGCTCATTCTTAAATTTTCCTTTAATTTAATATTATCAAAATAATTATTGTTTTTGAATTGTTTATATGGCCGTAAAATTTGGGCAGCTTTCGTGAAAAAGACTATAGCTCATATCTACGGAGCCACACAGAGGAAATTGATTTTTTGTTATTAATTCGTTCCCACGAATTAAAAATTCGTTCCCGTGTGAACGAATTGTTATTTCGTGGGAACGAATAGTTAAATTGAGGGAATGAATTGTTAATTCGTGGGAACGAATTGTTATTTCGTGGGAACGAATTAATACCAAAAAAGAAGCATACGTCCCCTGCGGGGCTCCGTAATCTTAGACATGCAAAGAGGAAGTGTACGTGAACTACAGAGACGTGATCCGCTATTAAAGTTAATATACATTTGTGTAAGTACCTCCTATGGCTCCACATGAACAGATTAAGTGCGTTACCAATGTCGGTTAGGATATTTAATACATGCGTACTCAATGAGATTAGTTAATATATGAATGCGATATAGAATCCTATAGATACTCAAATCCGATTAACAGTGGGAGTATGTGTGGCTTTACATTGAATTTAGTTGAACTATTATATCAAATAACATCTTAAATACCGAAATAACCTTCGGTAATACAATACATAACAATGCCACACATGTAATTTTCCCGCCTACTGTCTGTTTCCCGAAAGCTGGCCAAATTTTACGGCTATATAGACAATTCAAAAACAATATTGTTTTCGATAGTATTAAATTAAAGGAAAATTTAAGAACGAGCCTTCTTTTTATTTCGTGAAATTTTGTCAAATATTGATTTTATTGCGAAAACAAAATTTCCCCATGTTAAATCCCCATAGACATCTTCACGAAGTGAAGATGTCTATGGGGATTTAACATGGGGAAATTATTTAGAATTTCAGAAATACTGGACCGATTTTTAAAACTTAACTTTTGTTTTCTTAGTTAGATCATTTCCAAGCTATCTAGCTAGGTTTCGGAGTCAATTTAAATAAAAAATTGTTTTTTGACTCCTCCCACACTGCCTTACCTCTTTTTCCCCCATGTTAAATTCCCATAGACAAATCAATTTTTCGTAATAAAATCAATATTTCACCAAATTTCACGAAATAAAAAGAAGGATCATTCTTAAATTTTCCTTTAATTTAATATCATCGAAAATAATATTGTTTTTGAATTGTCTATATAGCCGTAAAATTTGGGCAGCTTTCGTGAAACAGACAGTAGTTTATAATATAGGGTATATGCCGTATGTAGATTAAAGAGCCTTGCATACGTCAATATCTACAAAGGGGTGTGTAGTTGTTGATTAGTGTCTTACTAGTCATGGGCACGTATCTAGATTTAAGAAGTTCAACGTCATGCGAGCGTCGACGCTCATTATACCCACTTTTTTTGTAAAAAAAAACGGGTATATTGTTTTCGTCACGGGTGTCCGTACGTCCGTACGTCCGTACGTCCGTCCGTACGTCCGTCCGTACGTCCGTCACGTTTCTTGTAACTCGAAAAACTTTTTCACCTTCATACCTACGCGCCTGATATTTGGTATGTAGCTTCGTTATCATGTGCAGATGCGCAAAGTGAATTTGGATTTTTTATCCGACCCTCCATCATGGATTATCTCCCCCTTTCGGACTCAGAATTTCCCATTTTTTCCTCGTAACTCGAAAAACTTTTTCACCTTCATACCTACGCGCCTGATATTTGGTATGTAGCTTCGTTATCATGTGCAGATGCGCAAAGTGAATTTGGATTTTTCATCCGACCCTCCATCATGGATTATCTCCCCCTTTCGGACTCAGAATTTCCCATTTTTTCCTCGTAACTCGAAAAACTTTTTCACCTTCATACCTACGCGCCTGATATTTGGATGTATGTAGCTTCGTTATCATGTGCAGATGCGCAAAGTGAATTTGGATTTTTGATCCGACCCTCCATCATGGATTATCTCCCCTTTCGGACTCAGAATTTCCCATTTTTCTCTCGTAACTCGAAAAACTTTTTCACCTTCATACCTACGCGCCTGATATTTGGTATGTACCTTCGTTATCATGTGCAGATGCGCAAAGTGAATTTGGATTTTTCATCCGACCCTCCATCATGGATTATCTCCCCCTTTCGGACTCAGAATTTCCCATTTTTTCTCGTAACTCGAAAATCTTTTTCACCTTCATACCTACGCGCCTGATATTTGGTATGTAGCTTCGTTATCATGTGCAGATGCGCAAAGTGAATTTGGATTTTTCATCCGACCCTCCATCATGGATTATCTCCCCCTTTCGGACTCACAATTTCCCATTTTCTCCTCGTAACTCGAAAAACTTTTTCACCTTCATACCTACGCGCCTGATATTTGGTATGTAGCTTCGTTATCATGTGCAGATGCGCAAAGTGAATTTGGATTTTTGATCCGACCCTCCATCATGGATTATCTCCCCCTTTCGGACTCAGAATTTCCCATTTTTCCCTCGTAACTCGAAAACTTTTTCACCTTCATACCTACGCGCCAGTGCCAGTATAAATGTGCCAGTGTATGATATTATCTAATTTATTATACCCACTTTTTTTGTAAAAAAAAACGGGTATATTGTTTTCGTCACGGGTGTCCGTCCGTCCGTACGTCCGTACGTCCGTCCGTACGTCCGTCACGTTTCTTGTAACTCGAAAAACTTTTTCACCTTCATACCTACGCGCCTGATATTTGGTATGTAGCTTCGTTATCATGTGCAGATGCGCAAAGTGAATTTGGATTTCATCCGACCCTCCATCATGGATTATCTCCCCCTTTCGGACTCAGAATTTCCCATTTTTTCCTCGTAACTCGAAAAACTTTTTCACCTTCATACCTACGCGCCTGATATTTGGTATGTAGCTTCGTTATCATGTGCAGATGCGCAAAGTGAATTTGGATTTTTGATCCGACCCTCCATCATGGATTATCTCCCCCTTTCGGACTCAGAATTTCCCATTTTTCTCCTCGTAACTCGAAAACTTTTTCACCTTCATACCTACGCGCCTGATATTTGGTATGTACCTTCGTTATCATGTGCAGATGCGCAAAGTGAATTTGCATTTTTCATCCGACCCTCCATCATGGATTATCTCCCCCTTTCGGACTCAGAATTTCCCATTTTTTCCTCGTAACTCGAAAATCTTTTTCACCTTCATACCTACGCGCCTGATATTTGGTATGTAGCTTCGTTATCATGTGCAGATGCGCAAAGTGAATTTGGATTTTTCATCCGACCCTCCATCATGGATTATCTCCCCCTTTCGGACTCACAATTTCCCATTTTCTCCTCGTAACTCGAAAAACTTTTTCACCTTCATACCTACGCGCCTGATATTTGGTATGTAGCTTCGTTATCATGTGCAGATGCGCAAAGTGAATTTGGATTTTTGATCCGACCCTCCATCATGGATTATCTCCCCCTTTCGGACTCAGAATTTCCCATTTTTCCCTCGTAACTCGAAAAACTTTTTCACCTTCATACCTACGCGCCAGTGCCAGTATAAATGTGCCAGTGTATGATATTATCTAATTTATTATACCCACTTTTTTTGTAAAAAAAAACGGGTATATTGTTTTCGTCACGGGTGTCCGTCCGTCCGTACGTCCGTACGTCCGTCCGTACGTCCGTCACGTTTCTTGTAACTCGAAAAACTTTTTCACCTTCATACCTACGCGCCTGATATTTGGTATGTAGCTTCGTTATCATGTGCAGATGCGCAAAGTGAATTTGGATTTTTCATCCGACCCTCCATCATGGATTATCTCCCCCTTTCGGACTCAGAATTTCCCATTTTTTCCTCGTAACTCGAAAAACTTTTTCACCTTCATACCTACGCGCCTGATATTTGGTATGTAGCTTCGTTATCATGTGCAGATGCGCAAAGTGAATTTGGATTTTTGATCCGACCCTCCATCATGGATTATCTCCCCCTTTCGGACTCAGAATTTCCCATTTTCTCCTCGTAACTCGAAAAACTTTTTCACCTTCATACCTACGCGCCTGATATTTGGTATGTACCTTCGTTATCATGTGCAGATGCGCAAAGTGAATTTGCATTTTTCATCCGACCCTCCATCATGGATTATCTCCCCCTTTCGGACTCAGAATTTCCCATTTTTTTCCTCGTAACTCGAAAAACTTTTTCACCTTCATACCTACGCGCCTGATATTTGGTATGTAGCTTCGTTATCATGTGAGATGCGCAAAGTGAAGAATTTGGATTTTTTATCCGACCCTCCATCATGGATTATCTCCCCCTTCGGACTCACAATTTCATTTTCATCTCGTAACTCGAAAAACTTTTTCACCTTCATACCTACGTGCCTGATATTTAGTATGTACCTTCGTTATGTGCAGATGCGCAAAGTGAATTCCCATTTTTGATCCGACCCTCCATCATCGATTACCTCCCCCTTTCCGACTCAGAATTTCCCATTTTTTCCTTTTTCCTTGTAACTCGAAAAACTTTTTCACCTTCATACCTACGCGCCTCATATTTGCTATGTAGCTTCGTTATCATGTGCACATGCGCAAAGTGAATTCGGATTTTTTATCCGACCCTCCATCATGGATTACTTCCCCCTTTCGGACTTAGCATTTGGGGAAAGTGGGTATATTGCGATGGCGCGCCATCGACTTTTTCTAGTTAATTTATGTAATGATATCACTGTAATTTCGCCGTCATCACTGCCAGACCACTCCGCTTTGACTTGGATTTTTGAATGTCAGACTGTTCCTGATACACCAGATGCTTCGCCAACACCATCCGATACGTTTACCAAATTTGATGTATCTGCAGTTGCCACTTCGTTTCTACTTGACAATCATGTGAATATTCACTCTGTTGTTAGTGAACTCCAAGTGGGGTTATGAACTCAGTCTGCTATTGATAGCACGTACAATACTTTATGTGATATAATAGTTAACCCAGTGCATTGTGGTGTTTCAAACAAAATGCGGAGAGTTGGTAAGCCTTGGTGGAATGAAAACTTAACTATGGCATGGAATGATGTTTGTGAAGCTGAACGAAAATGGTTGCACCGTAAAGTTAAATCTGATAAAGCGTCCTTAAAGGTATATGCTCACGCAGCAGGTTACACTGTACTACTACTTTTCATTGTATTTCTTATATTTAAAGGTGGGAATTGGCTCGAAGGCCTTCCATACCCGGACATATAAGTCCAAAAATAGCCGAATTTAGAGAAGTAATTTTGAAGCAATTTAAGGTGTCATAAAAAATCCAAATTGAAATTGGCAGTTGCGCGTTAAAGTAGGTCAACCCTGTCGGCCACAATTCGTGACTTAGAACGGGTTCAGACCTATGCGCCTAAGTGTTCGCCCTGAAAAGGGCGGTTTGTTTATCTCCCCAGGGTTACCCCGGGGTCGAAAGGGGATCCTGGGTAGGACCAGCCTCTCCCCTGTACCAGTGGCCCTGCTGGGCGTCTCCCCTTGTGGGCACTAGTTGATGCACATCCTTCTGCCATCTTCCGCCAGCGTATTGTAGGCGTCGAACATAAATGTTCGACACTCCTCGATGGCCTTCAGGGGTGTAAGGCTCCTGATGATCTTGGAAATCGTCTTCCTGTTGGAAATCTTGGTGTATTTGATGGATCCGTCTCTGTCCACGGCGGATCCAGTCTTCACCCAGCGGTCAGTTTGATCAATCAAGCCCGGCGTCTGGTAAACTTCGACCAAGCTCTTGATTGCGTCGAGCTTGATTTCCTGTTGTGCCATGCATTCAAACAACATCATCGCCATGTATCATGGGCGGGTCGACGTTGCAGGTTCGCTGGTTACATGGCAGCGCGCTGGTGCGACGATGTTGTAATTCGTCTCGTCATCACCTCTGATATCTGCTCGGGCGATGTATATATTGTTGTTGTCCGGATCCGGCATGATGATATCAAGTCTAGGTTGTTCATCCGGCGGATTGGTGTAGTCGATGGAAGGATGATCTGGTGGTGGTGGCGTAGGTGGCGTAGGTGGCGCTGGCAGTGGTGGAGTCGTGGCATGGTTGGCCACTGGTGACCCCGTGGTGGACCCTACATCCATCGGATCCAAAGACGTCTGGAAGTCTGGAGACTGATCCTGATCCTGGAGCATCTTGAACCCGGGTGGAGTCCGCGGTGTTCTTGGAGTGGAGCCGATCACCACGGAGGAGTATGAAGAAATATCAGGTGCAGAAGGGCTGGTTGCCGCCTCACGCCGTGAAGGCAGGCTCGGCGTACTCGCCGCCATTTCCCTCCTGCTGGCCTCTTTTTTCCCGCCAAATCCTTTGTTGTAGGTTTTCTTTCTCGTGGCGGGCGGAGCTGGCTCCCTGCGTTGGTATCGCCAGTTGATCTCCATTGTGAAGGTATAGCGACCGTTGTGGATACGAAACAGAGGTTCGTCAATGTCTCCCTTCATCAGAGGCTTCAATAAAGTTGTCAGTTCAGCGAGAGTCGGGAATATCGACATCTTGACTGTACGGCGCTCAAAAAAAGTCTGTCTTTTCATTTTCTGTCATGCCTTATATGAGCCATTTTTCTACCCACTAACGAGTTATTTTCAATTACGGCGCGAGTTAATTGCTGTTAAATCGCATTTTATACGCCGCGACTAGAAAGGGTATTTTCCGACCTAGTGCTATTTTTACCAATACGCATCACGTATCACGGTCAACCATATCACATCTTTGACATGCGCAGTGAAGTATCGGAAGTTGAGAAGAAAAATCTCTGTTCGAGTCCAAATCTAAATCTCCATGTAACTCTTTCCATTTGGTGATCTGGTCGCCAATATTAACCACTCTCTCTCTCTGTACTGCTTGTCCCTCAGACATTTCGCCCTTTTTTTTGGCCGAAGCCGTTTCATACAATTTCCGTCCTGAACGTTTCGACATGTTGATATTCTTGTTTACATATTGGGAAGCCTATTAGCGCGCAGTATACTGCGCATGCACACCGCAAGCCGTGATGTGAAAGTCGTCGTCCCCGCACATTATAAAAATAGACTGTTACCGCCGCACGTCGCTAACAGTAAATTGATAATTAATAAATTATTATATTTGTATAGCGGGCACTCGTAATTTTTAGAACTGGTGGAATAGTGACATACTTATACACTTATTTAAGTCCTATAAACAACATTTTGTGCCTACTGCGTGGGCATGTACCTTTAAAGATGTCATATGTCTTGGTTCGAAAGTATTTTGACCGGTTGGTTCAAAGAGTCCAAAGGTTACAATGGTTTAGTTTTCAGAACCAGTTAGCAAACGAGGCAACAGGTAGCCACACTGAATTCTGGAAGACCATTGGTAAAATAGCCATTCGTCATGGTAAATCTAAAGGTATGCCGATGGAGGTGGTACTTGATAACGGAGGCATTAGTAATGATGTTAATGTGGTGTTGGACAAGTGGAAACTTGATTTTAGTCATCTTCTAAACGCGGGACAATTTGCTGATATGTCAATTTATGTGAATGATCTGATCAACGACACATCTGAACCTATGTTCAATGATAATATTGTATTGTTAGAAGTAAAACAAGCTGTAGATCATGCAAAGCGAGGTAAAGCGTGTGGTGATGATCAGATCCCTTCTGAAGTCATATGTAATGACACCAGCATAGTTTTCTTACATATACATGTACTATTTAATGTTTGTTTTAGCCAAAGTAAAATGCCCACTGTTTGTGGGTCACTGTATCATTAACCCAATTCCCAAATTAAGTACCACGGATCCTAGGGACCCATTATCGTATCGTGGCATATCGTTAACTTGTTGTATGTATAAGTTGTATTGTTTTATTTTAACTGAAAGACTATCGCGATGGGCGGAGGCCAATGATAAAATATGTGATGAGCAGAATGGTTTCAGAAAACGTCGAAGCACCATTGATCACGTGGCCTCACTAACAAACATTATTGATGTGCGTAAGAAGCGTAAACTGTCAACATTCTGCGCATTCATATATTTTAAAAAAGGCATATGACACTGTAAATAGAAATATGTTTTGGAGTAGACTAGCTGAAATAGGTGTCAGTGGCTGTCACATCATTGTACAGTTCTGTATCGTCATGTGTGCGTGTGAATGATTTTAAAACTGATAGTTTCAATTTCACTACTGGATTGAGATAAGGATGTAGTCTTTCACCTTTAATATTCAATCTTTATATTATTATCTTGCACTGAAAATGACTGCTCTGGGAAAAGGTGTCCGTGTGGAAGATGAACATGTTGCCATTTTATTATATGCTGATGATATTGTCTTAATTGCAGATAATGAACGTGACTTACAATGTATGCTGGATTTATTGTATGACTGGAGCAAAGTCAATTGTATGTGTGTTAATAGTAATAAAAGGAACATTGTACATTTTAGACCAAAATCCGCATCGAGAAGCGCACATACTTTTTTATGTGGTGATACAAGTTTAAACACTGTTGATAAATATACATATCTTGGACTTGTACTAGATGAATATCTGGATTATAATGTTACTGCCAAAATGGTTGCACAGAGTGCAGGCAGAGCCCTCGGTCTTATCATTACAAAGTCTAAGTACATTGGTGGTATGCCGTATGATGTTTTCACTAAATTGTATGATTCAATATTATGGCCTGTTATAGCTTATGGGGCAGCAGTATGGGGATATAGATCATTCTCATGTATCGATGCTGTACAATATATAGCTATGCGTTTTTATATGGGCGTGGGAAAGTATACACTCAGTGCTACTGTCTCCGGTGATATGGCATGGTTACCAGCTATCATCCGACAGTGGAAATGTATTGCCACCCTCTGGAGTCATTGTGTAAATATGAGTGTAGACAGAATTAATAAGATAATTTGTAATTGGTGTCATAGCGTTAATAACAGGCAGTGTAAACATTGGTGTTATACTGTTATCAAACATTTTAATAATTTGCAACTTAATCAATACTTAAATGTTGATACATTTATTGCTAAAACGGCACTTTTAGTAGATCTAGTTACGACAATGATGCACAAATACGTTGTTGAATGGGTATGACCGTATTAACAGTAATAGCAGCATACGGGGTCAAGGGGGTAATAAACTCAGGTCGTATTGTAAGTTCAAAAATATCTTCGAAACAGAAGCATATTGCAAGCTCTTGATTCCATTTAAGCACAGATCAGCTTTTGCCAAGTTTCGCTGTGGAGTTGCTCCCATTAGACTGGAAACCGGACGATACGAAAATATTGCCCTGGATGAAAGGCTGTGTATATTTTGCAATGCTAATACTGTTGAAACGGAAAAGCATGTGCTTTTAGAATGTGATTTGTACAGTGATCTTAGAACTATATTGTTCGATAAAGCTTGCAACATTGTTACGGATTTCTTGAACTTGTGTGATATCGATAAGTTTGTCATCTTATTTTCTAATAGTGATATCATGAAAGAATGTGCCAAAACTTGTTTCAATATTTTAAAAAGAAGGTGTGGTTTTCTGATCAATATACCGTACGTTAGGTCTTATTCATTTAACCATGTCTTAGAGTGTAGATATTGTACTATATTCATGAATGATTGTGTCTATGTTTATCATGTGTTTTAGTGTACGGGTATGTCATAGTCATGATACACGCAGTAGGTTGCATGTAGTTTGTGCATGTACGTTATAGCATGTATCAGATGCTGGTGTCACGAACACGTTAGATAGTTGTATGTACATATTACGCACGTATTCATATTCATTTTTGTATGTGGCAAAACACATGTTTTATAGTGAGTGTAGTCTCTTATAATTCTTATAGAATGGCGATGTACTATTTTACTGTATCTATATTGTATTATCTTATGTGTGTACATTGATGAGACTTTAATAAACAAATATATATATGCATAACTATGGTACAGGTATCGTGGTGGCTGCTGAAGGGTCCGAATATGTCCATCCGAGTGAATATGTCCGTCCGAGTGAATATGTCCGTCCTAGAATGTGTCCGTCCGAGTGAATATGTCCGTCCGAGTGAATGTGTCCATCCTAGCGAATATGCCCGAGGACATATTCGCTCGGGCTGAGAAAATCGCACTTTTCAAATGTAACATTTTCAACCAGTTGCAACGTGTTCTCAACAATTGTGGTGTACGGATACGAAGATAAAGCAACTCTATACTACAGAAACACACAGAGAAACTATCACAAAGAAGCAACACAAGACACGCAATACACCATCACCAAAGAATCACTAAACGATCCATAGTAGCAAATGTACATGTGTTTGTGATATACTGTCGTTTGCAAAATTAGAAAACAGCAGACAACAAAATAGAGAACTAGATACCAAAAGAGCCCCATGAAACCATATAAAACAGAAACTAGCACAAGTCATGCACATCGTGTTAAACATATAACACGGGCATAACTGTGGCCGATGAGCCTTCACCGTCATACAAACATGCACTCCATGACCAGCGGTGTACGTGAAAGTGAAATACATATAAAAAGTAACAAATGCCTCTGAAACGAAAGCCCCACAACAACTATTCCCCAACTTTAACTGACTAGAAAATATCAGCCACAGCAGGCAAAAAAAACCAAATCACAATGAAGTACAATACACGAATACATGACAGCAAGGGCGCCTCCTCGGAACGGCCAGTGAACAAAACAGTCCACTAAGGCCATGAAGACGGTGAAACCAAGGGGCCGTTTCACTAAATTTCGTACGACTAAGATGTTCGTAAGTGAAACATTATGATAGTCCGTAAATATTACATAAACAATTTTTTCTTGTAAACAAGTCTTAGATTTACATTTATTCAGCATAGGCTGCATATGCAGCCTATGCTCAATAAATGTAAATCCATCAATTGCAATTTACAGACTATTATAAATTTGCACTTACGAACATTTTATTCGTACGAAGTTTATGAAACGGCCCCCTGGTTAACGAGGTGCCGCAAACCTCCAGCTCATCTCGTACTTATTCCAATCCGCCGTACCCGTCCGAGACAAGCAAGTCGCATAGGACCTATGCATTACAAGTTTGGTAACCAGTGTCTACCGTAACTGGCTATAACATGCATCAGTGTACCGGGTGTTCCAAAAAACGGGGACCTAATTAAAACAGCTGTACAGTGGAATCTCTCTAAACTGGACATCAATAAAATACCTGTAATCTTATGTTTGATGAGTTTCTTGGTCATTTATCTCGGGTTATAATGTCAGTTCGTGATCGCATAGCACACAACTATGGCTCAGAATTATCAAATGCCTGATTTACAGTGAAACTTCTCTTAAGCTGGACACCCTTGTGACCTCCTATGGTGTCCGATTTAGAGAGGTTTCAATATAGGATGCTTAATTAAATGAATACATGCTCACCAATACATGCTCTCATGTACCATTGAACACAGTTTCAAATATTCATAAAATAATATGAATATAATATACATAAGCATTGCATACCTTCTGAATTGGTACATACTCATTGCATTTGTAACTGAGCATATGTTATGAAGTAGTATACTCAATATATTTTGGTATATGGGTCGAATAACATCTTCTATCTTAATGAAGTTTTACACTGTCAGGTTCCACAATCGCTGTTGGATTGATCTTGTTGCTATTGGTAGTCCAAAACATTTGGATTTCCTATGATTAAATGCATTCACACCAAACAATGAGTTCGCCATTGTGCGCAAATGGCCTACACATATCATGCATTTCCCCTGTTGACACTTATTTAATTGCATGGTTGATATACCTTTCTTCTACTTTAATTTAATCATGACTTTCAGATTATGCAATGATGTCTAATTGTCCTCTGAACTGCCTTTTCTGTTTTAAAGGACAACTTTCTACTAACTAGATTGGTCAGTAAGCGAGGCTTACGGAATACCCCCCCCCCCCCCCACCCCCGCGTGGGCCCAGGTACCCCTAAAATATGTAAAAATGTCCAAGTGTGTGGGCTTGTGACCTTGACTCTGGGATTAGCGGGAGCGGCATGAACGTGAATTTGTCATAGGGTGGTAGAGGTCCATTGGAGCAATGAGTGTGTGAAATGTGAAGCAGATCCGAGCAAGGAAATAGAAGTTATAACCGATTTCTCTGATGTTAAGTTTTGTAAAGAGACTACCGTATAACCTCGAAATTAAAAAATCAAAAAACAAATCCAAGGACCGCCAATTTCAAACACAAATAAGGATTTAAGAAATTGGCGGTCCTTGATAAAAACATTTTTTTTTTTTAATTTGGAGAGGGGGGGGTTGGGGGCGGGGGTTATTAGGAGGGGGGCGTTAATTCGAGGTCATACGGTAAGTATGTGACGTTGACCTCGAGATCAGCGGGGATTTGTCACAGCATATGAAATATTAAGAATTGTCAATGAAAGAAATAGAAGTTAAAACATATTTCTCTGATGTTAAGTTTTGTAAAGAGACTAAGTATTTGACCTTGACATTGGGATCCGCGGGGGTTGGACGGTCGTGGATTTGGCACAGCATGGTAGTAGAGCCTTACAGGAATGCATGTGTGAAATATTAAGCATCTTAGATGAAGGAAATAGAAGTTAGAACAATATTTCTCTGATGTTAAGTTTTGTAAAGAGACTAAGTATTTGACCTTGACCTTGGGATCAGCGGGGGTTGGACGGTCGTGGATTTGGCACAGCGTGGTAGTAGAGCCTTACAGGAATGCATGTGTGAAATATTAAGCATTTTAGATGAAGGAAATAGAAGTTATAGCAATATTTCTGTGATGTTAAGTTTTGTAAAGAGACTTTGACCTTGACCTTGGGGTCAGCGGGGGTTGGACGAACGGACGGACGGACGGACGGACGGACGAACGAACAACCTGACTCCAGTATACCCCCCCCCCCCCCCCCCCACAACTCGTTGCGGGGGGTATACTTATGATTAACAAATAACGCCCAATTGATGAATGTGCCTAGCGTCAATAAGTCAGTGTCATAGTGTTTCCAAGCCTACGTGTAAAGGAAGGATGACTATAGTCATGCTTCCTTTAAACGTAGACTTGGAAATATAGTCATCCTTCCTTTAAACGTAGGCTTGGAAACACTTATGGACGCTAGGCACATTCATCAAGTGTATATATGAGCCGCGCCATGCGAAAACCGGGCTTAATGACAACATATTCAGTTTTTACTTTTTCGCGTATTCTGAATTGTACATCTTTTAAAAGCCATATGCCGCCAAAATTATCAATGTATCCCAATTATTTTTCATTTTAGAAGTGTTTTTATGACGCGTGGTAAACACTTATATGACGTTTTAGATCAATGACGTTGAAATTACGACATTTGTATCAATGGCGTATACAAGGGGTGTGTTGATAGAATACCCGGACAAGTCCTATAGATTTGTCATCTTTTATCGCATGTCAACCAAATTTGGATATCTCGTAGCCTTTCCAAGTGTTTCCCATTAGGCCAAGACAAAGTATGAAAATAATGTTTATTACAGTTGCTATTAATGTAACGTCATGTTTTGAATTGCGGCCCAAGTAACGTAATTCCGTATGCATAATTTTCAAATAAGGAATTGCTGCAAATGTAGTATTTGTTTGTAGACAGTGCACGTGTACATCTGCAGTAGGCGGCTTAAAACATTAACTTTGTGACAAAACACGACGTCTGGCAGATTTGGTAGCGTGATACCTTATAATTGTTGCCAGGTGTCTTTCTTGAGGATCGCATTACCATAGCCTGATTCAGGTATACATTAGTATGCAGTCAAGTGATAAGCTGATGATTTGATACTACAAATCGTGCGAAAATCAAGTTTATGACCATCAAATTTCTTTTTTGAAATCTACATCGCATTTCCTGCGTTCTGGCGCATTTTGGAGCAAAAAACGTGAAAACGTGCCTTGTAACTTGCAAAAAATATTTACTCGGCGAATTTTGCGGCGGCGCGCGCCGGGTCCGCCCCCCCCCCCCGAACCCGCCCATGGTTACCCCACCCATCTCTAAACACTGAAAACTGTAATGTACTATAACATGAGAACATGTTGAATATTTAACCAAGCTTACCGACACATGTTGATTAGTTGCAGAGGTTACTTGGAGGTTGAGACAACCTGACAAAAACCAGACTGCAGGTCCCTTACAATATAGTTGAGTGTCTACCTCCGTTTATGATAAAATGAGTGGATTAAATGGCATATCATTCGCTAAGTACTGGATTGAATTGTTCAAAAGTGTCTCAATTTAACAAGATAATAGATGGTAATATCGTTGGCATACACTAGGTTGTTCATATTTAAGATTATTTAGGATTCAAGGTGCAGTGTAAGCGAGGACTTCGCTGATATGTAGCCAGTTAAATTATGCGTTCACCATTTTGAATTCATAAGGATAACCGACGAAAATGAGTGACAATGTCAAAGAACAACAGTTAGGCGACAATGCACAGCGCCTGAAGCATTTCATTGATGCTGCGAGGAACTCGTGTTAGTATCATTGCTATAATATTTTGTCACGACACCATGGCCATAACGTCAAACATGTATTCACGTTCAGTGACGTCACAAGTACGTGCCGTCAAGTCATGACGTCATAATATGTGTACTAAGGTGCAAGGCATCGTGTCTCATATTAGTGAAAGTTTCAGTAAGTTATAATTTTCCGTTTACTGTTCACACTAAATGTTAATTGACGCCAGTCAACGTAAATGGGAGGGAAAAATGTGAACTTTTACAGCGACGCTGCAAACGTCGTTTTTCCTACGTCGTTTACCGCTTTTCATGACGTTGTCATTAAGCCCGGTTTTCGTATGGCGCGGCCCAATTGTATAGTGATCCTTCCTTTAAACGTAGGCTTGGAAACACTATGACGCTGACTTAGTGACGCTAGGCACATTCATCAATTGTATATAATATATCAATTCATCAATTGTATATATATAGTCATCCTTCCTTTAAACGTAGGATTGGAAACACTATGACGCTGACTTAGTGACGCTAGGCACATTCATCAATTGTATATATATAGTCATCCTTCCTTTCAACGTAGGCTTGGAAACACTATGACGCTGACTTAGTGACGCTAGGCACATTCATCAATTGTATATATATATTCATCCTTCCTTTAAACGTAGGCTTGGAAACACTATGACGCTGACTTATTGACGCTAGGCACATTCATCAATTATATATATATATTCATCCTTCCTTTTAACGTAGGCTTGGAAACACTATGACGCTGACTTAATGACGCTAGGCACATTCATCAATTGTATATATATATTCATCCTTCCTTTAAACGTAGGCGTGGAAACACTATGACGCTGACTTAGTGACGCTAGGCACATTTATCAATTATATATATATATTCATCCTTCCTTGAAACGTAGGCTTGGAAACACTATGACGCTGACTTATTGACGCTATGCACATTCGTCAATTGTATATGGGCCGCGCTCTGGGAAAACCAGCCTTATAGAGAATGGTAGGTTAGTGCCGTGAATGGGAAAAATATCTGGCGAGGCTTAGGAAACTGGATGGGCGAGGCTCTGCCGAGCCTATCCGGTTTCCGTGCCGAGCCAGATATTGTTTTGCCATGCACGACACTAACCTACTATTCTATTTATCCCGTCAACATTCTAAAACAGCATTTAAATCAACTTAATTTAGTTAATTTAGCCTTCAAAAGCGAGATAAGTTAGAACCGAATTACATCAAACACTCATTGGCGCACAGAACATAGTTCGATAAAGTATGGTTGTAAAATCCCTTAATCAACAGTCATAACAGTAAATTGATCAATAATTGTTTTAGACTTTAGGAACTTTACACATCGAAATATTTCACGAACAATCTTAAAATGTTACAACGATTTTGTTTCTGTTCTTTTCACCATTCGTGAATCATTGAAATGAAAAAACAACAAGATGGCAGCTTTACGATTTAATCTTATTTAGAATGACGACCATCCGTCCTGAATTAACCATTAAAACGAGTAGTTCAGGCAGGTTCAACAGATTAATGTTCTGTTGATACTGTATATTTTGTCACCTACAATGTGAAATTACTGCTTATTTTCAACGAAATACATACACTCTCAAAATTCACAAGACCCATCCATTTCCATTTGGGGCAGATTCTGCAACGATTGCGATCTGTCCAGAATCAAAACAACACAAACACCATTTTGTTTCGTTTATTTCCTTACCTGACTGAAATCACTGGGAGCAGCCATTTTTATTTTAAATGACGTAGTAGACTTATTGACGTAAATATAAGTATGACGTCAGTCATGTCTGAATGACGCACGGAATGGGTAGAGAGCAAACACAATTGGAATTGAGGGTCGTAATGAAAATTGAAAACAGAAAATGGCATGAACTTAATTTTATTTTCTGGCGATATGGTTTTTTATTTGCCAAATTTAACACTCACACTGTAAACAGCTCCATTTCTATCAGACTATTCAGTCAACTGAAGAAGTAGCTGGAAAAAGTAGTCACCAACACGAATGACGCGTATGAATTGTGATTAGGTCGTATTGACAGGAATATGTTTCACGGCACCTTGTTTAACGGCACCTTGTTTCATGGCACTTAGGCACTGCCTGAAAATGACGTCGCAAAGTTACGCTTAAATTTGCCAACGTCACGTCGGATTTTGACACTTGAAATCGTTGCGTCAAATGTTGCTATAAGTTGTCCTATGTATAGCCGTACGCATTACTAATTGTGGCTCACACATATTTTAAGATTTGATACGCGTGGCAGAATTGTACAGTTGTTTTCATAGTGGTTCAAGGAAACACGTAGTGATTGTGTTTATTATTTTTATACAAATGAGCATATTGCAAATGATTTTTATAATAGTATATGGACGACTTGTGAAATGACATTTGAAACTAAATAACTATATGACCGGTATTTTAGATAACACATCACAAAATCAGTATTATGTAATCATAATGCTAATATTTCTTTTAAACTTTATTTAAGTAACAATTACAAACAAACGCGAGAACATTTGTAGTCGGCGTAGATGGAGGCATCTGCATGTTTCATAATTTGGGTTGAAACCGGAATGCTCAAAGAAAACAAACTTATCCTGTCTGGCGACCACCATCAGATATACATGTTCATAGGCGTAACAACGGGTGCAGCCGTTTAACCTCATATCTTCAATGTAACGCATGGAATAGTGATTTTTCCAATCGGTTATATGGCGTGCTTGATATGTTAGCAATATAAAACTGTCAAAGCTGTATCAATAAAATATTAATAAAGAACTTACACATGCAGACATTAGTTATTTTACCGTCTCAATGTGTTTATCTGACATTTACATGTATGATGGTGGGTCTAGTTTTCGGGGTATTAACAAGTTCATCAACTAGCTATTTGTATAAAACATACCATATGAGCTAACTTGTCAGTTCAATCCAATGCTAAACATTTCTTTCAATGTTTCTTGCCTTGAAAATAAGATTGTTGTTAGATTAAAATCCGCGTGAGCGCGTTTAGCAACACAGGAGTTAGCCATCTTGAATCTTGACTTATGGTTGGTGTTTTCGGGGTATGGCGTATGACGACGCACGTACGGGGCGCCATGCAGGACAGGTTAATTATGTGTACAAAATTGAGTTTTGTAACACTAAAAATCACAAAATTCAATTCTGTGTCACAAAATTCAATTCTGTCAATTCTGTGTCACAAAATTCAATTCTGTATCACAAAATTCAATTCTGCATACATTTCGTATACAAAATTAATTTTTGTTATAAAGGATTCAATTTTGTAAGACAGAATTGAGTTTTGTGAAGAAAATTCAGTTTTGTGGGACAGAATTCATTTTTGTCCACAAAAATTAGTTTGCGTAGGATAGTCTATGTCATCTCTACGTTGATTGGTTGAGATCGGTCTTAGTCCATTTTACTAGATGGTGGAGTACACTTGCAGGTTTAAATATTTCAATGCGAAAATATAACCCAATATATCAATATTATACTTCTTTATGGACAGTTATTTTGGTTATATTATGATTACAAATGAGTGGTCACACCATATAAGCATATATACTTTGAAGGAGAAATAAGAAAAATATTCAGAATTTTCCCTCAATTATGTAAACAGGGTCAAACATAAAGTAGCCGGGACATAGCTAGACCTGAGAGCATGCCCATATATAGAGAATACCAGGCAAGTGTATTTGGATATCAAGTTTATCAGGCAAGGCTAGGAAACGCGTAGGAATTCCGAGGCTTGCCGAGGAATTCCTACCGTTTCCGAGCCGAGCCTGATAAACTTGATATTAAAATACACTAGCCTGGTATTCTATTTATCAGGTAACGTTTTATGCTCGAAAATGACATTAGATGACGTCGTATTCTAACAGTAGATCTAACCTTGTGAAACAAATGGTATTGGATCTGTGTCTACTAGTTGCGAAGTTACGTGTTCGCAAATATGTGTCTGCATGCATTATTTACAGTATACACCATCTTAGTATCCATGGTATCTACACAAATACTACAAATGGTTTCCTCAAATGGCCCAATACACACATTCTGTTTATAAACACAGACAGCAGTCAGAACACAGGCCACAGCGCGTGTATTATTGATTTAACTGGGGCAGATGTACCTTGCGATACACTATAAATGACGTCAGTACTCGCGGGAGATCTACATGTACATGAATTATGTGTACAATTATAACGCAAATGAGTTTAAATACGAATGGGTTTGTCAACGTTTGACTGTTTGGAGATAGTTGTAGCAAAATGGCAGAATGAGAAATGAATCATCGACATTGAATGTGTAGATCGGCGACCGTGACCCATTTCTCCAGTGCAGTTTCTGACCAATGGTAGTCCTTCTTACATGCGTGTGCAGAATTGACAGAATTGAATTTTGTGGCACAGAATTGAATTCTGTGGCACATAATTGAATTTTGTGACACAGAATTGAATTTTGTTACACAGAATTGAATTTTGTGGCACAAAAGTGAATTTTGTGACACAGAATTGAATTTTGTGACTTTTGTGACACAGAATTGAATTTTGTGGCACAAAAATGAATTTTGTTGACAAAAATGAGCCATGTCCCACTTGGCGCCCCCTAGCACGCGGCTCATATAATGTTTGATGAGGTAAGCCGATGTTCACACTGGTAGTCTACGTTTGAGGGTGTATTTATGGCATATGTGTGGGGCATTTTAATAAAATAGACACGTATCCCGAAACGGGCGGACAATAATAAAGATCAGGGTCTACACTGATACATAAAATAGGTTATACAAATTCTGATAACGTAAGGAGAGCATACACTGATATGTTCGAGGGTGTATTTGTGGCATATATATTAAACTATATTTGCATGTATTTCCCATATGATTGGTGATTCAATGTGCATTAATCGAACATAATGGCCAATTTAACAGATTTATTTTACTACATATGTCAATTATATGATGTGTTTTGTGTCAATATATGCTTTACACCACTATCTGACACTATCTAGGGTGTATTTGTGGTATATTTATATGTATTTAAACTATATTTGGGTGTATCCGGACCCCGCTAGCATTATCACGAACCTTGCTCGTTCGACGGTATGGCTGCACCACTTTTCAATACCCTCCTACGCCGCTGCGTCACAATTAACTGTTACGTAAATGACGTCAATTAGATTCTGAACTAATTTCTCCAATAATTACAATGTATCTTTCTGACGGTACATGTATATCATCTATCATAGTTGGCGATGGTTGCAAATTACGAAGTCACATGTCGGCTAATTATAGATTTAAAATCGATAGTGGTGCGTTTGGTTTGTTCACTACATGTACATATCATAATTTTATTCTGTTCAATGTTTGATAGATACATTTAGTGTAACTTATCAGCAAATACAGTTTACAGCAAGCACAGTCAATGAGTCTATGAACACGCATTTCTACTGTATGCTGTTGTGTTGCATTGTACAACGTCGGCGTTTCAATAACGTCACTTTCTCGATGACGTTACTATTTTTTGCTAGCGTGATTCACATGGTGCTACAAAAAGTGAGGTAAAACAAAAACTATGAAACATATTTGCATTTTCTTTTCAGCATATTGTTATTGAAAGGTGTCCAAAATTAACACTATGACGCTGACTTATTGACGCTAGGCACATTCATCAATTGTATATATATATATAGTCATCCTTCCTTTAAACGTAGGATTGGAAACACTATTACGCTGACTTAGTGACGCTAGGCACATTCATCAATTGTATATATATAGTCATCCTTCCTTTAAACGTAGGCTTGGAAACACTATGACGCTGACTTAATGACGCTAGGCACATTCATCAATTGTATATATATATATAGTCATCCTTCCTTTAAACGTAGGATTGGAAACACTATTACGCTGACTTAGTGACGCTAGGCACATTCATCAATTGTATATATATAGTCATCCTTCCTTTAAACGTAGGCTTGGAAACACTATGACGCTGACTTAGTGACGCTAGGCACATTCATCAATTGTATATATATATATAGTCATCCTTCCTTTAAACGTAGGCTTGGACACACTATTACGCTGACTTAATGACGCTAGGCACATTCATCAATTGTATATATATATATAGTCATCCTTCCTTTAAACGTAGGATTGAAAACACTATTACGCTGACTTAGTGACGCTAGGCACATTCATCAATTGTATATATATATAGTCATCCTTCCTTTAAACGTAGGATTGGAAACACTATTACGCTGACTTAGTGACGCTAGGCACATTCATCAATTGTATATATAGTCATCCTTCCTTTAAACGTAGGCTTGGAAACACTATGACGCTGACTTATTGACGCTAGGCACATTCATCAATTGTATATATATATAGTCATCCTTCCTTTAAACGTAGGATTGGAAACACTATTACGCTGACTTAGTGACGCTAGGCACATTCATCAATTGTATATATATATATAGTCATCCTTCCTTTAAACGTAGGATTGGAAACACTATTACGCTGACTTAGTGACGCTAGGCACATTCATCAATTGTATATATATAGTCATCCTTCCTTTAAACGTAGGCTTGGAAACACTATGACGCTGACTTAGTGACGCTAGGCACATTCATCAATTGTATATATATAGTCATCCTTCCTTTAAACGTAGGCTTGGAAACACTATGACGCTGACTTATTGACGCTAGCCACATTCATCAATTGGGCGACATTTCGCCAAAGACGAAAAATGGCGACGCGTATTTGCTGAACTAATTATAGAATTGCAAAGATAGTCCACATCTGGACATTCTCTGAAAAGAACATGGTTCAATGTATTCAATTACAAGAGTTATAGCTGTTTGTATTCGGTCCCCGTATTTTTGGGACATCCTGTATACCTATGATATGACTTAAAGTGATACAATATCAATCTGAATGCAGTCATAATTCGCATATGTCTGATGGATTTGTCTGCTTGGAGTATATTAGCCTCTACGAGAACACATACGTGTTTGCATGTAGGACGACGTTAAGATTAAAAACAATGAGACACTCCATCCTTTAATTGAAAAATTGTATTCGATCCTATGTGTTAGTTATTTTTATAAGAAGGACGCTGACGGTTAACGGCAGTTATCTTTTACATAAAACACGACATAAGTATGTACATTGGGACCACTCTAAACGGACACTAGGGAAAATATGAATGTTTACCTAAGATGTGTTTCGCTGACATGTCTCTCTGATCACAATGACTTATCGTAATTGTAAAACACTAGGATGTGTCATGGAGCGCTAACAGCTCTAATTTACTGTGGAACATCTCCGATTCGGACACCCTGGGAACCTAGGGTGTCCGGTTTGAGGAGGCTCCACTGTAATACATTTCTAATCGAGTTGGTATGACTATATGTCTGACTGGGATACAACAACCCACATGGATGGAGAAATATGTTTTATTGGTTAAATTAGATTACGGCGGTTTATTGTGTTTTTCGGCAGCCGCAGAAATTGTTCCATCAGACTCGTCGCCGGCGGCTCTTGACTTTACTACCACCCATCGTGGAGTGTCGGCATCACCATGCGTGCCCTGTGGTGTATTGGTCGGTTGTGTAGGAAGCGGTTTATGTCCGTCTTCAATATGTTGAGTATCGTGTTCTCTCGCGTTAATGTCTGTATTTGATGTTTGTGCCGTGTGTGTGTCTGCTTCAGCATCTGGTTCGGCGTCTTGATCTGTAGCAGTTCTTTCTCGAACAGCAACGTGTCCCTCCAGTAGAATATCCATTGCATTGTCAGCAGGTTTCCTGGTATGGTCATCAATTTCAATTTTGTCTTCAATCTTATTATTCGACGTTACAGGTAGGGCGCGTTCCCTGGTAGATGACCCTGCCTCGCTGGCTGTGTGAACTGAGATGGATGATGGATCCACGACGTCCTCTTGGTCGGTGTCTGGGATTATTTGTCGCATGATGCTAGACGGCACATGCTGGACAGCTAGTTGTGAATCTGTTAACTTTTCCAAGGCGTTTCTGAAAATAAGGTAGGATACTACTTCAGTCGAACCCCTCTAAACCGAACACTCGGGAAAATATGAATTTAACTTACATGCGTTTCGCTGTTATGTCTCTCTGATTACAATGACTCTTCATCATTGCAAACCACTAGAATTTGTCATTTTCATGAAGCGCTGACATGTTTGATTCACAGTGGAACATCTGCAAGCCGGACACCCTGGGAACTTCCCAGGGTGTCCGGTTTGGAGAGGTTCCACTGTATATTAATATGTTCGCCAATTGGTGATCATGTCTAATTGCAGATCCATACGTGTATCAGCACAGACAGAACAATATAATTATGGCCGCTTAACTTGTTCTTATGTTTTAACTGACGTTTCATTTAACATTTGTTATGGATGCAATTAAGTGCACATAACCAGACACATTGTCCTTCCCATTTCAATGTCTGCTACCTACCGATTTCAACCACCATACAACGACAAGAAACTGCGTCTAGTCAACATTACTTGTACCTGTATATTTATACCCAGCTTATTTGTAATGTGTATCATTTGTAGTATAAATTGTGTACTCACTGTATTTTCACAAGCGTCGATTCCTGCCTTGCGAGCCTGTTTTTGATGGTCAGCAGATTCATTTTGTGTGTGTCCATGTTGTCCCATATGTCGTGCACGTATTTGTTCATCTCGTTGATCGGCGGGGATTCCCATTTCTCAAGTGCCTCCTTAATATCGGCTATATCCTCGTGTTGTACGTAGTTCGACAGTCGATTCCGCTGTGAATAAATGGATCGCCGGCTATAAATGGGTGTTATGGATATTGCAGCAATGTCAGTTTTTAATCATCTTGTACAATCATAGAATGTGATTCAGGGGCCCGTTCACTAAACTTCGTACGACTAAAATCTTCGTAAGTTCAAATTTAGGTTCGTCTGGAAATTTCAATTGATAGATTTACATTTATTGAGCATATGCTCAATACAAGTAAATCCTATAATTGTTTACAAGAAAACATTGTTAATGTGCAACTTACAGACTATCAAAATTTTGCACTTACGAACATTTTAGTCGTACGAAGTACGAAGTACAAAGTGAAAAGGGCCTCAGGTATAGGTATATACTTTTTTCTGATCAAAATGAAGCTATCATTACTGAATGGCGAATAACGATACACCTGTAGCCGATTTCATCAAAATTGCAAAGTATACTTTCCTAGCAAAGTATACTTTGAGAGAGCAATCATTGATTTTTCCGAAATGCATTATTTCATGCAGAACTAACGATTGCATATATTTGATGATTAAAACTATGCAGAATTATTATACTGAATTTATTACATTATCACAGCCAAAATGGCTGTGTTACTGTAATAAATTCAGTATAATAAAAATTAGTAAATGTATCCTTAAATTGAAAATTTCTCCCTCAAAGTATACTTTGCTAGATAAGTATACTTTGCAATGTTGATGAAATAGGCTACTGATCAGACGGCCGGGATACGCTGTCTGATCTGGGATTACGCTGTTCGCATATGCTATAAGGGTACTGGAGGCCGTTTCACTACACTTCGTACGACAAAAAAGTGCAACATTATGATAGTTTGTAAATTGCACATTAACAAAGTTTTCTTGTAAACAGTTATTGGATTTACATTTATTGAATGTCAGCCGACGATCTATTTATTAATTGATATGTTCAATAAATATATATTCTCAAATGAACATGTGCACATTCCGCCAAAATATTCACATTAGCGTTAATAAAATTGCGGAATGTGTTATGATACGAGGTCGTGTCCGACCAAAGTTAGAAGCCTTGTTCATATATAAAGTTATACCGATGAAAGCCGAAACACGTCGAATGCCTGTGCTCTGGACCACCCAATAGTTACATAGTTAAATGGATGTAAATTAAAACAAGCGCTAGCAATTACTGTGTGTTTCACGAAAGCTGCCCAAATTGTACGGATATTTAAACAATGCAAAAACAATATTTTTTTCGATAATCTTAAATTTTATAAAGATTTAAGAATGAGCCTTCTTTGTATTTTGTGAAATTTGGTCCAATATTGATTTTATCACGAAAAAAAGCAATTTCCCCATGTTAAATCCCCATAGACATCTTCACAGAGAAGATGTATATGGGGATTTAACATCGGGACATTTGTCTACTTTCAGAAAGTGTGGACCGATTTTCTTTCCTTTTCTTACTTCGATCATTTCGAAGCTATCTAACGATATGTGTGGCTGTGACTGGAGTAATGGAGCTTCTGGTCGGCGAGACCAATGAAGACGCGCTTCCTCGGAGTCTGACCAGGGTTTGCACTGTACGCCAGTCAATGCAACACAAGGCATGTATTTTATCAGCTAACCTGCGCTGTATTGACCGAATACGTACTGACTGATAACATATTGTTGTATCAGGCATTGACCTGATATCAACATCCGGGTTACAACAAAGTGAAAACTGATGTTCCATTGGTCGGTTGACGTCACGTGATGTTACCGAATGACGTCAGTGTAAGGACGCAACGTAAACAAGTCCTCGTTCTGTCCATAGATAACAACGTCATATGTGGTCATTTTCGAGCATAAAACGTTACCTGATAAATAGAATACCTCGGCTCGGAAACGGTAGGAATTCCTCGGCAAGCCTAGGAATTCCTACGCGTTTCCTAGACGTGCCTGATAAACTTGATATCAAAAGACACTAGCCTGGTATTCTCTATATATCTAACAATATATCCGTCGCTCACGGAATGTCATCATGAGGTATACTTGCTAGACTGGCCACAAATCCCATCAACCCCATTTCTGAAGCCAGAACAAAAATCCAGAGCTAGACTGGTCATAAATTGCATAAGGTTCATCAATCCAACCACAGCTACAGATTGAAGCTAGATCGGCCACAAGTCACATAATACCCATTCTCAAGTCAGAACAAAATACTAGTATTCCAAATCAATTATATGATCACTATTTACATATCAACTTTACATAATAAGTCTATATAGAGCGCTAAACTGGCCACACATCACATACTCGCCATTTATCAAGCCAGTTTTACACATTAGGCCATGTCATATTTTTCTCCGTTTAAGCCTCCACCCAGATGGCGAAAACATACCTATGTATCTGGTAAAAACAAACAAGGCTCTAAAACAAGAGCTGTAGGAGAACAGCATAGCTCGACTACGAGGGTTGTCGATGTACACATAGCTTGACAAAGAAGGTGGCTGCGGCCTACATAAAAACCTTAACCAAGGTTGACTAAAAACATTAACCAAGGGAAACTAGAAATGTGGCCTGTCGGCACACGAATACCCCCACTGGCAGCCAAAGAAAACGAGGCATTTTTGATCATAAGCCATTTAGCCGAGCGTTAAGGTTTCAAACGCATCAAGTCTGTGACCTTGACCCTGGGCATAGTGTGATAATCCATGCATCGGTGTAGAAGATATAGAGCGGAAGGGAATTTCAATAGGTTTGACCTTTGACCTTCAACTATGACCTTGACCTTGAACGTAGGTGCGTGGTTAATGATCGAGACACACCTTCTCATCCTGAGAAACATTTGTGCCAAGGCATTTGATAATGCATGCATCGGTGTAGAAGATATAGAGCGGAAGGGAATTTCAATAGGTTTGACCTTTGACCTTCAACTGTGACCTTCACCTTGGACGTAGGTGCGTGGTTATTGATTGCGACACACCTTCTCATCATGAGAAACATCTGTGCCAAGCCATTTGATAATCCATGCATCGGTGTAGAAGATATAGAGCGGAAGGGAATTTCAATAGGTTTGACCTTTGACCTTCAACTGTGACCTTGGACGTAGGTGCGTGGTTAGCAATTTGATAATCCATGCATCAGTGTAGAAGATATAGAGCGGAAAGGAATTTCAATAGGTTTGACCTTTGACCTTCAACTGTGACCTTAACCTTGGACGTAGGTGCGTGGTTATTGATCGGACACACCTTCTTCATGAGAAACATTTGTGCCAAGCCATTTAATAATCCATGCATCGGTGTAGAAGACATAGAGAGGAAGGGAATTTCAATAGGTTTGACCTTTGACCTTCAACAGTGACCTTGACCTTGGACGTAGGTGCGTGGTTATTGATCGCGACACACCTTCTCATCGTGAGAAACATTTGTGCCAAGCCATTTGGGAATTTCAATATGTTTTACCTTTGAGCTTCAACTGTGACCTTGACCTTGGATGTAGGTGCGTGGTTATTGATGGCGACACACCTTCTCATCATGAGAAACATTTGTGCCAAGGCATTTGATAATCCATGCATCGGTGTAGAAGATATAGAGCGGAAGGGAATTTCAATAGGTTTGACATTTGACCTTCAACTGTGACCTTGACCTTGGACGTAGGTGCGTGTTTATTGATTGTGACACACCTTCTCATCATGAGAAACATTTGTGCCAAGGCATTTGATAATCCATGCATCGGTGTAGAAGACATAGAGAGGAAGGGAATTTCAATAGGTTTGACCTTTGACCTTCAACAGTGACCTTGACCTTGGACGTAGGTGCGTGGTTATTGATCGCGACACACCTTCTCATCGTGAGAAACATTTGTGCCAAGCCATTTGGGAATTTCAATATTTTTTACCTTTGAGCTTCAACTGTGACCTTGACCTTGGATGTAGGTGCGTGGTTATTGATCGCGACACACCTTCTCATCCTGAGAAACATTTGTGCCAAGGCATTTGATAATCCATGCATCGGTGTAGAAGATATAGAGCGGAAGGGAATTTCAATAGGTTTGACCTTTGACCTTCAACTGTGACCTTGACCTTGGACGTAGGTGCGTGGTTATTGATTGTGACACACCTTCTCAACATGAGAAACATCTGTGCCAAGCCATTTGATAATCCATGCATCGGTGTAGAAGATATAGAGCGGAAGGGAATTTCAATAGGTTTGACCTTTGACCTTCAACTGTGACCTTAACCTTGGACGTAGGTGCGTGGTTATTGATTGGGACACACCTTCTCATCATGAGAAACATTTGTGCCAAGCCATTTGATAATCCATGCATCGGTGTAGAAGACATAGAGAGGAAGGGAATTTCAATAGGTTTGACATTTGACCTTCAACAGTGACCTTGACCTTGGACGTAGGAGCGTGGTTATTGATTGCGACACACCTTCTCATCGTGAGAAACATTTGTGCCAAGCCATTTGGGAATTTCAATATTTTTTACCTTTGAGCTTCAACTGTGACCTTGACCTTGGATGTAGGTGCGTGGTTATTGATGGCGACACACCTTCTCATCCTGAGAAACATTTGTGCCAAGGCATTTGATAATCCATGCATCGGTGTAGAAGATATAGAGCGGAAGGGAATTTCAATAGGTTTGACCTTTGACCTTCAACTGTGACCTTGACCTTGGACGTAGGTGCGTGTATATTGATTGTGACACACCTTCTCATCATGAGAAACATTTGTGCCAAGCCATTTGATAATCCATGCATCGGTGTAGAAGACATAGAGAGGAAGGGAATTTCAATAGGTTTGACCTTTGACCTTCAACAGTGACCTTGACCTTGGACGTAGGTGCGTGGTTATTGATCGCGACACACCTTCTCATCGTGAGAAACATTTGTGCCAAGCCATTTGGGAATTTCAATATTTTTTACCTTTGAGCTTCAACTGTGACCTTGACCTTGGATGTAGGTGCGTGGTTATTGATCGCGACACACCTTCTCATCCTGAGAAACATTTGTGCCAAGGCATTTGATAATCCATGCATCGGTGTAGAAGATATAGAGCGGAAGGGAATTTCAATAGGTTTGACCTTTGACCTTCAACTGTGACCTTGACCTTGGACGTAGGTGCGTGGTTATTGATGGCGACACACCTTCTCATCATGAGAAACATTTGTGCCAAGCCATTTGATAATCCATGCATCGGTGTAGAAGATATAGAGCGGAAGGGAATTTCAATAGGTTTTACCTTTGACCTTCAACTGTGACCTTGAACGTAGGTGCGGGGTTAGCAATTTGATAATCCATGCATCATTGTAGAAGATATAGAGCGGAAGGGAATTTCAATAGGTTTGACCTTTGACCTTCAACTGTGACCTTCACCTTGGACGTAGGTGCGTGGTTATTGATGGCGACACACCTTCTCATCATGAGAAACATTTGTGCCAAGCCATTTGATAATCCATGCATCGGTGTAGAAGATATAGAGCGGAAGGGAATTTCAATAGGTTTGACCTTTGACCTTCAACAGTGACCTTGACCTTGGACGTAGATGCGTGGTTTTCCAAGTATGGTTGCTGTAGGCCCAGGAGTATTCCATATACAAGCTTGAGTAAAAAACATAACCAAGGGGAGATAACTAAGTAATCCAAGGATAAAAGTAGGTCAAGGTGAAATATAGGTCAGGGATTATTGATGTACATCACTAGGAGATGAAGTTGTCCAAGTATGGTTGATGTAGGCCCAGAAATATTCCATATACAAGCTTGACTATAAACATTAACCAAGTAATTGAAGGTTAAATCTAGGTGAAGGTAAAATAAAGGTCAGGGGTTATTGATGTACATCCATATGAGAAAAAGTTATCCAAGTATGGTGTCTGTATGCACAATAGTATTCCATCTACAAGCTTGACTAAAAAACCTTAATTAACCAAGGTTGAGTAAAAACCTTAACCAAGGGTAATTAAGTAAGTAATTTAAGGTTAAATGTAGGTCAAGGTCAAATATAGGTCAGGGGTTGTTGATGTACATCACTAGGAGATGAAGTTGTCCAAGTATGGTTGGTGTAGGGCCATGAGTATTCCATCTACAAGCTTGACTAAAAACCTTAACCAAAGAGAATTAAGTAAGTAATTCAAGAGGAAATGTAGGTCAAGGTCAAATATAGATCAGGGGTTATTGATGTACATCACTATGAGAAAAGGTTGTCCAATTATGGTGTCTGTATGCACAATAGTATTTCATGTACAAGCTTGAGTAAAAAGCTTAACCAAGGTCGAGTAAAAATCTTAACCAAGGGGAATTAAGTAAGTAATTCAAGGTTAAATGTAGGTCAAGGTCAAATATAGGTCAGGGGTTGTTGATGTACATCACTAGGAGATGAAGTTGTCCAAGTATGGTTGGTGTAGGGCCAGGAGTATTCCATCTACAAGCTTGACTAAAAACGTTAACCAAGGGGAATTAAGCAATTCAAGAGGAAATGTAGGTCAAGGTCAAATATAGATCAGGGGTTGTTGATGTACATCACTAGGAGATGAAGTTGTCCAAGTATGGTGGGTGTAGGGCCAGTAGTATTCCATATAGAAGGTTGAGTAAAAACCTTAACCAAAAGGAATTAAGTAAGTAATTGAAGAGGAAATGTAGGTGAAGGTCAAATATAGATCAGGGGTTATTGATGTACATACCTATGAGAAAAGGTTGTCGAAGTATGGTGTCTGGATGCACAATAGTATTCAATGTACAAGCTTGAAAAAAAAACCTTAACCAAGGTTGACTAAAAACCTTAACCAAGGGGAATTAAGTAAGTAATTCAAGAGGAAATGTAGGTCAAGGTCAAATATATATCAGGGGTTATTGGTGTGCATCACTAGGAGATGAAGTTGTCCAAGTATGGTGGGTGTAGGGCCAGTAGTATTGCATATACAAACTTGACTAAAAACCTTAACCAAGGTTGACTAAAAACCTTAACCAAGGGGAATTAACCAAGTAATTCAAGAGGAAATGTAGGTGAAGGTGAAATATAGATCAGGGGTTATTGATGTACATCACTAGGAGATGAAGTTGTCCAAGTATGGTGGGTGTAGGGCCAGTAGTATTCCATATACAAGCTTGACTAAAAACCTTAACCAATGCGTGACGGTGACGCCGACGCCGACGCCGACGCCGACGCCGACGCCGGGGTGACAACATAAGCTCTACTTATTCTTCGAATAGTCGAGCTAAAAATGTAAATTTCTGTTGAAAACTTCCTTTGAACCAAAGGTTGAGGAAGTTTTTAGCATAACTTTACATTTCCGCCAGCAAACTGTCGAAAACAATTAGAAGAAACTACTCTAATTAAACGTATTAAGTGTAAATTCATGAACGGATATAAAACGTGCACAAGTTCGCAATCAGTTTTCCTGTTACTTCCCCCAGTAAATAGTTTTCAATAGCATACACAACCGCGGACGCTTAACAGAGAAAGAACTTTGTACGGCCGTAGTATCTAACTGGCCACAAGTCACATACTCCACAGTAATCACAGCCATTTATGAGACACGCCATGTGATTCTGTGCCTATATGTAAGAGGATGTGCGATATCTCATTCAAACTACTTACAAACTGTACGATATTTTCCGGAAATGATGATGCCAATTTCATCAACTGTCAATGTCATTTACAGAAATATCATAGTTCCTGTAAGTATTCGTCATGAAAATTAGCACAGATCATGCATTTAGGTACAAAATCACATACAAATCCCATAATCGCCATTTCTCCAGTCACAGCCACATATAGAGAGCTAGACTGATCACCACTTCCATAATTGCCATTCCTCCAGCCACAACCACATATGTAGAGGATATTCTATATATGTATGCGCGTTTAGTCTATTTTTAGATTACAATCAATGAATTATGCTGTGCGCATGAATAGTTACACAATGACATGTTTCCCGCTTTTCGACGTCACGTATGTTTGAAATACAAATTATGCAGCTGTTTATATGAAATAGATATATGTTAGTGCATGTTTGGAATGTGTTCTCTCACATTAACATTGTAGATTAGTCGAGATCCTCTTCAAGATTTCAAATAACTTTATTTTGACTGTCATAAAAATAAGCAGTTGGCATGACGAGTGTTCTCTTCACTGTGTATTATTTGTAAAGGTAGTATCTCACTGGTCTGTGACAGCTCGCGACTAGTTGGAGACACAAAATTGCGAGAAAATAGCAAATTAGCGATAATTTTAACTTGGAATCACACTAAATTGGTACTTACGACACGTTCGCGAAATTTGGGCCAAAATTCGCCGGGAGTTCGCATACATGTCGCGCCAATGTCGCGCGACAGTCGCGCGACAGTTATGCGTTACAATTGATAATTTTTTTAAATCATTTTGTCATCAGACGTCAAGCGAACAAACTGCGAATAAATTGCGACATTCACATGACATTCACGCGACATTCGTGCGACATTCGTGACATTCGTGCGACATTCGTGCGAATGTCGTCAGATTTTCATTTTTATCTCCAATCAATCACAATTTAGTTTCATAGGTCGCCAACCCCTCACAAAGTTGTCTCACATTTCTCGCACTTTCTGAATCACCGAAACTAAATTGAGAAGAGTTCCAGACGGGTTTGATACACCCGCGACGACTCTGTGACAATTTTGAGAGAACATTTGTCGCGCGAATTTTTTGAACATGTTCAAAATTCCAGCGACACGAGAGCGAGGTCCTACAACTCAAGCGAGGAAATTGAGAACCCCTGCGAAAGTTTCGAGACATTTTGGAAACTCCCTCGCGAATGCCTTTCGCAATTTGTCGCCAACGGTCGCAGCCCAGTGAGATACTAGCTTAAGGAGTTGATTACGGGTTTTCTCTCACAGCGAAAATCGTACAAATAATTCGCAAGAGTGTAATATGTAGATGTACCTGTCCATGGCACCAGCTGTTCAACTCAACACGGGCCACGTTCCACGCTCGGCTGACCTCGAGACCCCGCTGTGCGTCCGCCTGTACGTTCTGATAGGTGTCGCTGAGCTGGGCGATCAGGATGTTGAGCAAGATGACGCAGGTGACGAACAGGAAACACACCATCAGGATCGTGCTCACCGTGCTGCAGTGGACATACAGAATACCGGACATACAGAATACCGGGCTCGTACATGAGACACACCATGTGATGTTACATACCTTCGGACATCTGCTATTTTCATTAAATACGTTTACTAAATTTACAATATTTTTCATAAATAAAGTCAATAGTTGACACAATTTTCAGAGTACATGCGGAATATAATTCCGCATGTACTCTGAAAATTGTGTCCACTATTGACGCCATTCAGTACGGAAAATATTGTAAACCTTTTGTAAACGTATTTCATGAAATTACGCAGATGTCCGAAGGTACAAAATCACATGGAGTGTCTCATTTATGTTGATACATCTACCAAGTGTATGAGTTGAGGCTACTGTCTGGTCCATGTAAAATCGGCCGATTGGTTTTGATCAAGTAATCATGCATATTAAATCAATTTAAAGTAAATTATTAAAAATGAAAATGTTACATATCCCATTTTTTGTTAGTTGACATTGTGTCAAATATTGATTTTATAGTGGGAATTGCTATGGGAGTTTAGCAGCGGCCGAAATGAAACGGGAGAGTGACTACCAGTCATGAAGAAAACGATCATTTTTTGGAAACTAAATTAAAACTCGATACTTCTAAAATCATCTAAATGAGAAAATAAATTATATTTTGAAAATCGGCCAAGAAATGCTCAATTTATTTTTGAATCTCTAGGGAGTCCCCATGTTAAAGGTCCAATAGAAAACTCTTGTTTTTCTCAACAAATCAATATTTGACGGTCTAGACTTCCTTGAGTATACCACTGTCACACATAAGCAATACACTGACTCGGTGGTGTACGGCATTGTGTCTTCTTAATAAATATTATGTGTCTATGCTCGATGATTCGTTACAACTGTCCCACATGCCCCGATGTTTTAAATGTACGTATGTGTACAGTGGAACCTCTATAAACTGGACACCCTGGGAGGTCCCCAGGGTGTCCGGTTTAAGGAGGCTCCACTGTAATTCGGGGGTACTCCCGCTATTGGGACCGTAAAATAGGTATATGTGGTTTGTGATCACGCACAAACGTTATCAACGGCGAGAGATAACAATAAACACATACAATTAAGCGGACATATATTGTATGGGTGTCCGGTTTAGAGAGTCTCAACTGTATTAAGCATCGAGCAGTACGAAGTAGCACTGTGAGCAGAAACAGCAGCTGTAACAGCAACGGCAGCAGTAACAGTGTCCCCACCCCACCGCTGTCAGACATAAAAGCAGTAGGACCAACAACAACTTCTGCACACTGCTCCCACTGCTAGCGGTATAATACAGGGTATGGGCTCACGTGGTCTATTGTGTTGGTGTTAATGTATCTGGAGTAATGGCAGCACCCATGAGGTCTCAGGTAAATCTTATTATTCATCAATATGCCTGCGGTTTCTTTATTTTACTAATGACCATGTTCCAGCGGTGAACACGAGTACGCCAATACCAAATTTAGCGGCATTACGTATGTAGTTAGTTGGAGTCGAACAATGTTTAAACTTGGTCCGATTCAAATTTCTCTGCTGAATGTTTAGACTAACTACATAAGTAATGCTGATACTAAATTTGGTATTCGTGGACTAGTAGTGTTAACGGCTGGAACATGGTCATCATTACAAGGAAGAAACCACAGTTGTATTGATGAAAAATAACATTTACCTGAGACATCAAGGGCGCCGCCATTACTCCAGACAAAATAATAGACCACGTGATTCCATGCCCTGTAGTAGAAGCAAAGAAATCTTCGTTCTTGTTGTTGACAAAGCTTGAAGTAACGGCAGTAGTAGTTCTAAATGTGTGTTAGTGCTGCCAATGTTAGTAGTGAGACCGATGAATATTTCACTGCTATTACTGCCGCTAAAAAATTCTGCGAAATACTCATCGGTCTCACTACTAGTAGTAGCAGCAGTAATAGCAGTTAAATATGCATCGGTCTCACTACTAGCAGTAACGGTAGTAATAGCAATGAAATATTCATCGGTCTCACTACTAATAGTAGCGGCAGCAATAGCAGTGAAATATTCATCGGTCTCACTACTAGCAGTAGCGGCAGTAATAGCAGTGAAATATTCATCGGTCTCACTACTAGCAGTAGCGGCAGTAATATCAGTGAAATATTCATCGGTCTCACTACTAGTAGTAGCGGCAGTAATAGCAGTGAAATATTCATCGGTCTCACTACTAGTAGAAGCGGCTGTAATAGCAGTGAAATATGCATCGGTCTCACTACTAGCAATAACGGCAGTAATAGCAGTGAAATATTCATCGGTCTCATTACTAGTAGCAGCGGCAGTAATAGCAGTGAAATATTCATCGGTCTCACTACTAGTAGTAGCGGCAGTAATAGCAGTGAAATATTCAACGGTCTCACTACTAGTAGTAGCGGCAGTAATAGCAGTATCATATTCATCGGTCTCACTACTAGTAGTAATGGCAGTAATAGCAGTGAGATATTCATCGGTCCCACTACTAGTAGTAGCGGCAGTAATGGCATTGAAATATTCATCGGCCTCACTACTAGCAGTAACGGCAGTAACAGCAGTGAATATTCAGTGGTCTCAGTACTAGCACTAACGGCAGTAATAGCAGTAAAACATTCATCGGTGTCACTACTAGTAGTTTCGGCAGTAATAGCAGTGAAATATTCATCGGTCTCACTACTAGTAGTAGCGGCAGTAATAGCAGTGAAATATTCATCGGTCTTACTACTAGTAGTAACGGCAGTAATAGCAGTGAAATATTCATCGGCCGCACTACTAGTAGTAGCGGCAGTATTAGCAGTAAAATATTCATCGGTCTCACTACTAGTAGTAGCGGCAGTAATAGCAGTGAAATATTCATCGGTCTCACTACTAGTAGCAACGGCAGTAATAGCAGTGAAATATTCATCGGTCTCAGTACTAGTAGCAACGGCAGTAATAGCAGTGAAATATTCATCGGTCTCACTACTAGTAGTAACGGCAGTAATAGCAGTGAAATATTCATCGGTCTCACTACTAGTAGTAACGGCAGTAATAGCAGTGAAATATTCATCGGTCTCACTATTAGTAGTAGCACCAGTAATAGCAGTGAAATATTCATCGGTCTCACTACTAGCAGTAACGGCAGTAATAGCAGTGAATATTCAGTGGTCTCAGTACTAGCAGTAACGGCAGTAATAGCAGTAAAACATTCATCGGTGTCACTACTAGTAGTTTCGGCAGTTATAGCAGTGAAATATTCATCGGTCTCACTACTAGTAGTATAAGCAGTAATAGCAGTGAAATATTCATCGGTCTCACTACTAGTAGTAACGGCAGTAATAGCAGTGAAATATTCATCGGTCTCACTACTAGTAGTAACGGCAGTAATAGCAGTGAAATATCCATCGGTCTCACTACTAGTAGTAACGGCAGTAATAGCAGTGAAATATTCATCGGTCTCACTATTAGTAGTAGCGCCAGTAATAGCAGTGAAATATTCATCGGTCTCACTACTAGCAATAACGGCAGTAATAGCAGTGAATATTCAATGGTCTCAGTACTAGCAGTAACGGCAGTAATAGCAGTAAAACATTCATCGGTGTCACTACTAGTAGTTTCGGCAGTTATAGCAGTGAAATATTCATCGGTCTCACTACTAGTAGTATAAGCAGTAATAGCAGTGAAATATTCATCGGTCTCACTACTAGCAGTAATGGCAGTAATAGCAGTGAATATTCATTGGTCTCACTACTAGCAGTAATGGCAGTAATAGCAGTGAATATTCATTGGTCTCAGTACTAGCAGTAACGGCAGTAATAGCAGTAAAATATTAATCGGTCTCACTACTAGCAGTAACATCATTTTTAGCATTGAATATTCATTGGTCTCACTACTAGCACTAACGGCAGTAATAGCAGTCAATATTCATTGGTCTCACTACTAGCAGTAACGGCAGTTTTAG